>CAKOAT010826265.1:161582-223927 GCA_932364175.1 Eruca vesicaria subsp. sativa | reverse complement strand
TCAACGCAGATTCGGAATAAGAACCTTCTTGCTCTCAAATCTCTTATTTTCGTTTTTATTCTAAGTATTTTAGTCATCTTAATCTTTGTTGTGCGGTTCTCGCAGATAGCCGGTTCCTCTGGAAACTTAGGGTTTTTCCCGAAGTTTCCTTATTTACGATTTATTTGACAGTAGGGTGAAATCGACTCCCACAGTTTCCCTTGAAAGTTTCGTAGAAAGGAATACATTTGTCCATTGATCGCGAGAAAGATAAGAGTTTGTTCCCCGCAGTTGCCTCGACTAAGCGATCGATATGCGGCAGCGGGTAAATATCTGTAGGACACGCTTTATTGAGATCAGTGAAACTGACGCAGACTCGCCACTTTCCGTTCTATTTCTTAGCGATGACATGATTAGCGAGCCAGTCAGGCTATCTAACTTCCGTGATCGATCCGACTTTGCGGAGTCTGTCGACTTCGTTGTTGACCACTTTGGCGCATTCCGGCCCTAGTTTCCGTCTCTTTTGTTTGACGGGTTTGGATGTTGGGTCAACATTGAGTTCGTGACACGTGATGTTAATATCGATTCCTGGCATGTCTTCCGCAGTCCATGCGAACGTGTTTGAGTTTCTTTTCAGACAAGTCAGTAGCTCGGCTTTTAAAGTCTCGCTCAGGTTCGCACCGATTTCGACGTAGCGTTCTGGGAAGGCTTCATTGATGCATACTGAGATGACAGGCTCGCAGGCAGGCTCGAGCTTACGTTCCAGTGCCTTGGCTGCTCGCAACTGCCAGAAGATTTTCGTTTTATTTGGGGAGTCGTCGAGGGCAGATGGTTTCTTTTTCTTTTTAGAAGGAGCGTCTGCCGGCAGATTTTTCCATTTTAAATCCGCAACATAGAAAACCTGCGAGGTTCTCCGATTTCCCCAGATGGTCTCGATTCCGCGCGGAGTCAGAAACTTAAGACACATATGGTACGTCGACGGTACTACTTGCATCAAATTTAACCACGGTGTCCCTACGATTGCGTTGTAGGACATGGATCGATCGACGACTAGGATTCGACGATTTTTACTATGCTTCTGGCTCGAACCGTAAGGTTGATCGTGCCGAGAGTCATGGTGGTTTCTCCCGCGAGTCCTACTAGCGGGCTTATGTTTTCCGCGATTTCAGACGGATCAATTTTGATTCTCTCGAGAGTGTTTTTAAAGATGATACCAGCCGAGCTTCCGGTATCGACTAATATCCTTGCGACATCCATATTCTGGATCGTCAGCTCGATGACAAGAAGATCGTTGAGAGGTTTGATCGAATCGATCGTTGCTCTTTCCTTGAACGAGATGAAGTCGCTGTTTAAGTTAGGCATATCTCTTCTCGTTCATTCTAGCGTTTATTGTGTAAGGGAATCCGAGCCCCCCTCCTTCTAGTGCCAAACTGTGGGGATCGAAATTCGCACTGTCAATTTTCCGTCAAATATGGAAACTTAGGGAAAAGTCTAATTCTCCTGAGGTCCTGGATCTCTGCGGAAACCACTAAAACGAAGAAAATGAACAGAATATAGATGAAGAATTTGCGTAAGAGCTATTATTGATAAAGAGATTGAATGATGTTTGATATCACTCAAATATTTAACCCTAAGAAGTGAATTACTCTCTCAAATAAGAGGTTCAGTTGTAGTACTTAGGGATCGAATCCACACGGAACTGAGGAACACAAAAGATGTAATCCTAAGTGATTATGCTAGGTTGATTAAGTTTAAAATAGTAAATTGCAGTTGTGAGCAATGATAAATTGCTCAAGAGAATAGGTTTGGGTTTTAAAACAATAAAAGAAATTAGTTAGATTCAAGGTTGCTTCAGGATTATAATGCTATAGATGTTTTAGTAAGTTACTTGCAAGATATATAAGAACTTCGATTCTTAGACAGATCCAATAGCAGTCGCTAAATAGACTCATCAAACAAAGACATTGTTGAAAAAAAGATGGCTTTTTCCGGATGAAATGATCTTATTGCCGGCAATATCGACTGATGTTTTGACAGCGATATCGGACGATATGGGTTGCCGTCGATCGATACTCCTATTATGCTAGGTTGATTAAGTTTGAATAGTAAATTGCAGTTGTGAGCAATGATAAATTGCTCAAGAGAATAGGTTTGGGTTTTAAAACAATAAAAGAAATTAGTTAGATTTAAGGTTGCTATTCAGATAATCAGGATTATAATGCTACAGATGTTTTAGTAAGTTACTTGCAAGATATATAAGAACTTCGATTCTTAGACAGATCCAATACCAGTCGCTAAATAGACTCATCCATTGATCTTATTGCCGGCAATATCGACCGATGTTTTGACAGCGATATCGGACGATATGGGTTGCCGTCGATCGATGACTCTATAGGAGTATCGATCGATATAGCATAAAATGGAATCGAAACTGTGTTCACCAAGATCATAGACCGGCTCTAGATCTAAGCTTATGCTAAATGATTTCAGGATAATGATTAACAAGTTAAATCACTCCATGATCATACTCTAGTTAGCTACTCTAGAGTAAGCATTAAGGTTCATTTGGATAATGAATACCACAACTCAAAATTCCATAGTTGGGACTAATCCCTCATAACTATTTGATCCTTAAATCTAACAAATGAATCTACTCAGACATGGCTAAGAGATTCATAACAGCAAGGTAATAATAAAAATTCATAAGATTAGAAGATTGAACTCTTGGTTATTTGGAACAACAAATCTCTTTGTGTGTTTCTTCTAAATCTAGAATTCTATAACCTTTGAGAATTGAGATGAAAAGAATACTTTATTGCCAAGTATAAAATTGTATCAAAAGCAAACAAAGCACAAGACAACTTAAAAACATGCTTTTCCAAAACACATAGGCATAACTATAAATATGAATTCAATTAGGTTAAAAACTCGTCAGGGGCAATCTTGTAATATTGGGAAAACTTGGGCTTTAAGTCGGCCAAGTCAGAATTGTTCTCCACGGTTGATATCGATCGATGGTACATGGTGTACATCGATCAATGGAGTATCTCGACTTCATCTTCAATAGAAGCGTCATCGATTGATTAGACAGGGTTTGTATCGATCGATATGTATCCTTGTTGTCTGATCTTCATATTCTTCTCGGAAAACTCTCCTTTAAGCTCCATAAGGGAACCTAAATCATCACTTTACTCCAAAATACTCCTGAACTTGAAAACATACCTAATAGACTCCAAAACATATATATAACTTATAAAAACATATCAACACCATGGCTAAAAGTGGGTCAAAATCATGGCATATCAACTCCCCCAGACTTAACCTTTTGCTTGTCCTCAAGCAAACCATTACTTAGTCTTTTGGAAGAAGTTTAAAAACAGTAAGGACCCAATAAAATCGTTAACTTTCAAATCATCACCTCTACTTTGTTGCAAGCCACATCTCATATTACTAACTACAGAAGTACATTATACCATATCCTAGCTTAGCAACCAAATTCATCTAGCCAATCAACTTAAACAATCTTGTCTGACTATCCCCTCTACTGATTTCATTTATGTATAAAATAAAGGTGTAGGCTTTACCTTGGGAGTATCGATCAAAGAACACTTGAATTCAACTCAAACAAGTTTCAGGCATTCTCATTCTGGTTCCTTTTCTCCCTTTATCTTCCTTCTTTGAATCCCAAACTTTTTTCTTTTATATCAATCCCAATGAACAACTAAGTTTCATCTTATTGATCTTTCTACTTTTTGTAGTCTTTTCTGACAAAGTGTAGGCGAATAGTGACTTCATAGGTAATTTACCTCTCCGTCGCTTCCACAATGTGTGATCATTCCTTTGAATTAGAATAGTGGGGTCAAGGGTAATGTACCTCTCCCTCTGCCTCTCAGGAAATCATCTCAATCTTTTATTTTTCTCTTTATGTGATACCAAAGGAAGGAGAGAAAGAAACCAATATTGTTGAGACTTTTACCTTCCAGACTTGCATGAGGATTCCGATCCCTTGTTTACCAAGCCCCAAGACAAGCAATAGATGTCATGTTAGGTTGGAAATCAGCTTTGGTTTTTCCACACAATCATGAAAAGTGTTGTCATAGGATGATCGGTGATCCACTTTAGTATCTATAGTACTTTTTGCAATCAACAATTCTAAGAATGGTGCTAAAGAGTAGTAAGATAAAAAGCAAAATTTTTGAAATATTTTTGTCCCTTTCTTGACTCAATAAAACCGATTTTTGAAAACTTTTTAAAGAGATCAAAAAGGTAAAGTAGCATCAGTAATTCCACTCCCCTACACTTAAATCATACACTGTCCTCAGTGTATAACTATTCGGAGTTAGAGCATAAAAAATAATAAATGTATAACTGATATCGAAATTGTGAACAATATACCTGACCGATGTTCGTATCGATCGATGGTGAGTCACTTCCATCGATCGTCATGGATAGAGTTATGTCTGGCGATGTAGACAGGGTCTCATCGGTCGATAGGTAGTTATCGTGTAGCTATGTTCCTAAAAAAAATAAAAACAAAAGTAATAAGTAAAAATAAAATAAAACTAAATCAGAAAATACCTAACAGTGGGTTGCCTCCCACTCAGCGCTTATTTAAAGTAAATTAGCTTGACTATGGAGGTATGGTGGCTAGTGAGGTGGGTTGCAGGTATGTTGGGAAACAAGTATCCTCCTTGTCTTGTGATTCTTCAAACCATGAAGTTAAAAAGCTTCTTGTGGCTTTCTCGCTTCTGGTCATACTAGCTTGCAAACCATGGACCTCATAGTGGATTCTCTGTAGCCACTCCTCAATGCCTGCTTAACTGCACTCAGGTCGTCTAGTGTTGTTGTATGTGTGCTCTAGATTAGTACTCATCTGCATTGGGTCGAGGTTGTGGGTGTTTTGCACAGGGGAAAGGATGGTATCGACCGATCTCGGTGTAGGTCTATCGGTCGATGTGGATGGATGTCCATCGGTCAATGGGTTCAGAGGCTCGTCGAGCGATGCAGATTGTGCAGGTTGGCTTGCGAGCTGGTTCTTGATGTTTTTCGATCTCCTGCTGAATGTCCTCTATTGTGCATTTCAATCCTTGAACGTCACTCTGTACCGGGAACCAAAATTTGTGGAGTAATCTATACGCGTCTTCTTCACATGCTTCAATAGATCTTTAGATCTCCGTTGTGATTTCTTCAAGTTCTTCTCTGGTACAGAAATCTGGTGTTCGATTATTGATCGATGTGCTGGGTCTATCATCGATCGATAGCTCCTGGAAGTGACTCTCGATAGGTTTGTCGAAGGTCGTGTCGATCGATGCTGATGGGTCTGTATCGGTCGATGGCCGTCTCTGAGATTCAAGTTTTTTGCGAAGTGCATTCACCTCCTCTTGCAGGGCTTTTCTCTCTTTGCGAGCGAAGTCATTGCCAGACAGACTCCACTGTAGTTCTCCTTGAAGTGATGCTATAGCTTTCTCATGTTCAGACCTTAATGCTGCCATCTCCCAATTATGTTCACCGGTTCTTCCATTCAGCATGTATGTGACCTCTGCTTGTGTGTAGAGCTTGCAAACTGGAACTCCTTTAGCAAACTGTTCAACATGTTCTGGTAGACAGAAACAAGAGCGTCCAAACAGAGTGGCTCTATTCAGCAGCTTCTCAATATCTTCTTTAGAAATATGGATGATATCTCCAGCTATGCTTCTTTCATTACCATGCTCATCTCTGTAGACTCCATATTCTTCCTTCTTTTCCCACAAGAAACGCCGAACTCCGTGTTTGAAAGCTCTCTTCCCAAACTTGCGATGTATATTGATCGATGCACGTCGCCATGTATCGTCTGATGCGCGTTGAAATTATGGATTTGCTGAGTTGAGAGGAAGGTTTTCTGCACCATCTTGCTCATGAAGTGTTTGTTGCTGGTGCTGATCGTTCTGGTAGATGGGTGGTTGTGTGTAGGGACTGACTGGTCCATTGGCCATCTGAAGGATGTCTGCAACGTCTTCTTTGGAGATTGGAATGATTCTTCCATCTAGTGCTCGTGCATGGCCTTCGGGATCCTTGAAAATACCAAATTCATCCGGAGTTAGTAATGTAAAATCGAGATTATGTGTTTTTACCTCGGATGGTGTAGATGTGGTAACGATCGATGGTAGAGCAGGTGTATCGGTCGATCTGTTGAGGAACATGTTGATCGATGGCTGTTGCTCCATGTCGGTCGATATGCGTTCTTCTGGCTGGATCTCAGGTAGTGGTGTTGTATCTACTGCAGAACTCTCATGGTAACTGCTTCCCAACTTCCAATCGAGTAATCTCCGTCGTGTGGCTCATGTGGGACATAGACTGGTGCAAAGTAGAGTTTGTCGCTTGTTGATTCGAAACGTCGTTTGAGCAATCTGGGTTGGGGCATATCGGTCGATGGAGGGTGGTCTCTGTCGTTTGATGCTCCGAAGATGAAGGATGGGAGCGGAAGTCTTAATTCATCTTCTCGAAGAAATCTAAACTGGGTGGCTCGTTCTTCATAATCTTCATCATACTCCTCTTGAGTAGTGATGCTAGCTAGCTCTGGCATATAATGATCATTTTCCCAATCATCTGCGCTAAAATCGCCGTCTGGAAACTCTTCCTCGATCTGTTGGAATATATTATCGATCGATGACCATGTGTGTCTATCGGTCGACTCGGGTTGACTGGAATCGGTCGATTGTAGAAGACTGCCATCGGTCGATACTGATGAATCGGTTTCGTACTCGGCCATGGAATCATACTCGTGGGCACATAAACAAGTTGGTACGAGTGCTGGGATCTTTATCCTTGGAAACTTGATGACTGGAACAGGATTGTAGTGGATGGTAGGGTTGATGAGGGTTAGGCAGAACTTGTTGGATTTGAGGTCACAAACAGCTCCAACAGCGGCTAAGAAGGCTCTTCCAAGTAGTAGAGAAGTCTTGAAGTTGAGTTTGTTGGCCAGGACATGGAAGTATGTAGGAATGAGGGCATCTCCAATCTGTACCTCAAGGTTTCTAACTATTCCTCCAGAGTTCTGCTAAGAACAATCAACAAAGATGAAAGATTCTTTAGTAGGCTCTATCTTCAGACCTAGCTGGTCTGCCATAGGCTTGGGTAGGATGCTAACTCCAGATCCTGTATTGCATAGAGCACGAGGGAATTCAACACCTCTGATGGAACATGGTATTCTGAACTTCCCTGGAATTGGTGAAACATTATCTTGATGTCTTCTTCTGTCTCTCTGGTCTCTCTGAAAAACATCCACAATCTGTGTGAAAAGTAGGCTTCTTCAAAGGGTGTCTCTCTAGGTATTCTTAGAACTCTCTTTCTGAAGCTTGACAATTCTTTCTCATTAGCTTCCCTTTTATAAGGTTTGGGTATCTTCTCTTTCCTTTTTCTGAGAACTCTTCTATGATTTTCCTTTTCTATCTCCATAGACTCAATGATATCTGTGGGTCTCTCCATGATGGCTTTTTTAGGGCTTCTGGTAGTGTAATACTGCTCTGAATGCGTCAATACGTGCACTATCTATCTTGGGAAGTTGCACTCGGCGTTGGGGTACTGTGTATCGGGCGACACTGACTGGACTGCGTCGGTCGATATGATGGTCTTCATGTCGATCGATGGGAGGGTCATCATGTCGGTCGATGTCATGCGGATCGATTTTGACAGGGATGGGCGGATGTGGGTGTCGTTCTGCGAAAGCTTCATGAGGCATAGTCTTGACGGCACTGTACTCGTGAGGGTATTCGTCTAAGTCCATCGATCGACACTCATCAAAGTCTATCGATCGATGTACTCTGGATCGTATCGCTCGATTTTCACAGGATTAAATCGATCGATAATAGTCGCGAACGAAGTCTCTCTCATCATCAGATCTTTGAATCTCTTCTACTAACTCTTGCCAATAATCATCATCCAGGATGGCATTGATGTTATGGTTGTTGGCAAACTCCTGTTTCTTTAGTGCTTCTCCTGTCTGAAACACCTGAGTCTCTAGCTTATTCACATGGGTGTTTAAAGCATCTAGCTTTGTGGTGAGGGTGTTGTAGACGGAGTCAATCATTCCATTGAAGTCTGTCTGGAGTTTCTGCTGACTCTCAAGAACCTTGTCTAGCATCTCCTCCAGTTTACTGTCTTGGGTGGGTGGGTGTGGGTTTGAGTAGAATGAGTTCCCATAGCTCACGTTGTTGTTGGGGTTGCTGCTGCTGAAGGTGTTGGGCTTCTGTGAGCTCTTGTTGAAGTTGTTTCTCTGGCCTGTGAAGTTTATGTATCCTCCTTGGTTACCAGATCTCTGAAAACCTGCTCCACTTTTGTATAATCTTCACCTGCAGTGTATGCATCCTCCACTGAGCAAATCTGCTTGTTTAGTAACTTCTGAACGGTATCCAGCTGTGCTTGCACTTCATTGATGTATTCCTTCCCAAGTATGTAGCTTTTGTCTTCACAAAGTTCTTTGTGCTGTTGCTTAAAGCTAAGTTATCAATTAACTTCACAGCCTCATGTGGATTCCTGGTGTTGAAGTTGCCATCACTAGCTGTATCAAGAGCCCTTTAAAAGTCCAAGGTGATGCCTCTGTAGAAAGTGCAAAGCAGTTGCACTTTGTTGAATCCATGGTGTGGGCAGTCTCGTTGGTAGGACTTGAATCTATTCCATGCATATTTGAATGACTCTTCAGGATTCTGAGTGAATGTAGCAATCTTTCTTCTCCACTCTTCAGCGTGTGACACATCAAAAAAGTTACGCAGGAATGCGTTTTTGATGTCTCTCCAGGTTGTGAGAGAACCTGGTGGTAGTTGCCTTAGCCAATGCAAAGCTTCTCCAGATAGAGAGTATTTGAAGAGCTTGCAGAGAAGATAGTCTTGAGGGACTCCATTGGCTTTTATGATGGTTATGAGATCCTCGAACCTCTCCAGATGGTCCATAGGATGCTCATAGGACAACCCACATAAGGGTATTTGTCCTACAAGTGTGTAATATTGCGGCTTAAGCTCAAAATCTCCTCTCTTAATAGCAGGAGGGCGGATGGCTGATCGGTTGGAATAGAACTGATCTAGACGGTTGTAGTCAGCCAAAGTTCTAGCGTGGTTAGCCTCTTCTACAGGTTGAATGATGTCTGTAGGTGCAGTTTCTTGCTCACGAATGATCTCCTTCTGAGTGTTCAGCATCTGACCTGCTGCATTACGCAGGTGACCATCTTGATCACGCAGGTCTCCATTCTCATCGGTAGTGAGGATAATAGGCGCTACCATGTCTCGCCGGTTAGTATAAAAAGATGTAAGGTGAGGTATATCGGTCGATGTCGGATGAAGGGTATCGGTCGACGAACGGTGGTTGATGTCGATCGATGTGGCGGTGAGAGTATTGGTCGACGAAGAAGGTGTCTCGGTCGACTGTGGTAGGCGAGTATCGGTCGACAGAGAAGTGTTGATGTCGTTCGATGCAGAGCGTAGGTCTTTGTGGATGCTACGTTCCAAGCTTTGAGGGTCTTCTGAGTACACAAGTTGGTTGTTCTTGTTGCTTCTAGTACTGCTGAGCATGTACCTGAAAAAGACAAGAAAAAAATTTGTGTGAGAAGATAAATAAACAATAAAGAAAAATAACCTAGACCTAATCAGATTAAATCTAATGGCTATCAAATTTCCCCGGCAACGGCGCCTAATTTGATATCACTCAAATATTTAACCCTAAGGAGTGAATTACTCTCTCAAATAAGAGGTTCAGTTGTAGTACTTAGGGATCGAATCCGCAGGGAACTGAGGAACACAAAAGATGTAATCATAAGTGATTATGCTAGGTTGATTAAGTTTAAAATAGTAAATTGCAGTTGTGAGCAATGATAAATTGCTCAAGAGAATAGGTTTGGGTTTTGAAAAAATAAAAGAAAGTAGTTAGATTCAAGGTTGCTATTCAGATAATCATGATTATAATGCTACAGATGTTTTAGTAAGTTGCTTGCAAGATATATAAGAACTTCGATTCTTAGACAGATCCAATAGCAGTCGCTAAATAGACTCATCCATTGATCTTATTGCCGGCAATATCGACCGATTTTTTGACAGCGATATCGGACGATATGGGTTGCCGTCGATCGATGACTCTTTAGGAGTATTGATGGATATAGCATAAGATCGAATCGAAACTGTGTTCACCAAGATCATAGACCGGCTCTCGCACATATCTAGAGGATCTAAGGTTATGCCAAATGATTTCAGGATAATGATTAACAAGTTAAATCACTCCATGATCACACTCTAGTTAGCTACTCTAGAGTAAACATTATGGTTCATTTGGATAATGAATATCACAACTCAAAATTCCATTGTTGGGGCTAATCCCTCATAACTATTTGAACCCTAAATCTAACAAGTGAATCTACTCAGACATGGCTAAGAGATTCATAATAGCAAGGTAATAATAGAAATTCATAAGATTAGAAGATTGAACTCTTGGTTCTTTGGAACAACAAATCTCTTTGTGTGTTTCTTCTAAATCTAGAATTCTATTTTCTTTGAGAATTGAGATGAAAAGAATACTTTATTGCTAAGTATAAAATAGTATCAAAAGCAAACAAAGCACAAGAAAACTTAAAAATATGCTTTTCCAAAACACATAGGCATAACTATAAATATGAGTTCCATTAGGTTAAAAACTCGTCAGGGGCAATCTTGTAATATTGGGAAAACTTGGGCTTCAATTCGGCCAAGTCAGACTTGTTCTTCACGCTTGATATCGATCGATGGTACATGGTGTACATCGATCGATGGAGTATCTCGACTTCATCTTCAATAGAAGCGTCATCGATCGATTACACAAGGTGTGTGTCGATCGATATGAATCCTTGTTGTTCTGATCTTCATAGTCATCTCGGAAAATTCTCCTTTAAGCTCCATAAGAGCACCTAAATCATCACTTTACTCCAAAATGCTCCTGAACATGAAAACATACCTAATAGACTCCAAAACATATATATAACTTATAAAAACATATCAATACCATGGCTAAAAGTGGGTCAAAATCATGTTATATCACTGTTACAAAGAGAATCGCCGAACTTAGACGACAAAACGTTCTAAGGATCCGACTTTCTAGTCTAGCCACCTAAGTCCTAAATTCGCCTAAGTTAACTGCCGTTTTTCTAGGTCTAAAATTCGTCCTCCGCCCTTTTCCCCAATCTTCTGCTTATATACTCTCTCCTAAGGTGCTTTAGTTCTTTCTTTTTCGCCCAGTTTCGAGTCTATCGGAAATCTTCCATTTATCTCGATCTTTCTCTTTTTCTTCGGAAAACTTCTATATATCTTCAAGCTTGACATTTATCTTCAATCTTGACATTTATCTTCTTTCTGTGAGTAACAGACAAACCGTCGTCGTATCTTTGGGCTGGATTTCATTTAAAGTTGCGAGTGAGCTTTTATCGCGTTTTAGGACTTTCCAAGCCTGTTTTTGCGACTTAACCGTTTTGCAATTTCGAACGAGATCGTTCCTTAATATGACGCTGTTTTTAGAAAACATCTCGAGTTAATCGTACAACTTAACAATATCTGATGTTTCGTCTTATCGTTTCCGTTTTATACGGTTTACTCGAGTTCTTTCGAGAAAACAAGACTTTACGGTTTTTATGGTAAAACTTGATTGATAAGATGGATCGAGATGAAACAAGAGACGTTCCGATCACGGTTTAGAGCAAGATTGGAGTCAAAGGACGTATGCTTCGTGTCGGGAGTGCGGGGAGCAGGGCTCGGACAAGTCAGCTCGACGTACGGCAAACTGAACAGATCTGGTTCAGCCCGCCGTACGGCGGGCTGTTGTGGGATGATCAGCTCGCCGTACGGCGAGCTGATTTGAGTGAACCAGCTTGTCGTACGGCGAGCTGAACCGGTTGGTTCAGCTGGGCGCATGGTGAGCTGGTTCGATTGAACCTGCTTGTGATTACGGCGGGTTGGATGTTTCGGTTTTTCGATCTGAGATCCTTTCACGAAATTTTTATAAGAAATAATCGTAGACGTTGATTTCGAGATTCCCATTTTTGACTCCAACAATCTGATACTAAAAAAAAGAAAATATCTTGAACTCCCTTGCTTCTTTTACTCTTATTTACTTTGTTTCTTGTTTACATATGAGTGTTATTCATACCATCATAACCTTGTCTCTAATGAATATGTCTGAGTAATCTCATTGTTAGATTTAGGTTTCTCATAGGTTGATTTATTTATTGATAATATGACTGCTATTAAGGTGTTTAAATTAGTTCTTCAACCTATTTATACTTAATGCAAAATTTAGGATTGATCAACCATAAATTTAGATCTTAGGATTAATTGAGACAAGCATTAGTTTCCTCAATACATGAACCTAACTAGTTTATTCTATCTGACTAGATTCATACGAAACTTGGTCTAGTGAGTTAGACAACAACATTATCCCACTCGCAAAGCTTACTAGAAGATCCGTTGATCGATGCGACCATCGTCGTTTCGATCGATATCTTAGAAGGGGTATCGATCGATGTTCATAAGATTATATCAATCGACACTTTCCCGAGCTCAATATAAGAATGTTGAGATCCGATATCTAGAGAAAGGAAACCTATTTGGTTTCACTTATAAGTTTGAGTTCATGAACAATTAAACGCTTAAGGTCAAAAAATCAATTACATACTTTAATAACTGAGATAAGACCTAAATATAGTCAATTCCCCAACTGAAAACCACTTCAAATGAATGTACAGAACAACTACCTTTTTCAACACATTTATTTACTGTTTAAACCATTTAAACCAATTACCAGTGTAGCTTTATTTTAAATACTATAATCTATTGTGTAATACTAGAGTCTCAGTGCATTTGATTCAGTATTACAGCTGAACCTCTTATTTGAGAGAGTAATTCACTCCTTAGGGTAATTTGAGTGACATCAAATAGCAAGAATGGTAACTACAACCAGTATTCAAAGCAATAGAGGCCCTACAGCTACAACAACAATGGGACCTATGAATCTTTTTACTACCACAGACCACCTCCAGAGACAGAGAGCAAGTTAGAAACAATGGTTGACAGAGTACTTGAGGGACAGAAGCAGATCACTGTAAACTTCAATGGAAAGATAGATGCTCTGTATCTCAACCTCAACACCATGTTTGAGAACCTTAACACCTATGTGAGAAGTTGGAGTACCAAGTAGTCCATACAAGTGAGACCATTAGTAAGCATGAGGCCATTATTAAAGGGAAGGAAGAAGCTGGAAAAAAGCACTACGCTAATGCACTACCCTGAAACGAAGCGTCTTTAATTACGGTGCTTTGTGAAGTGTTGACCTTCCGAGATCATTTTTCATATATTTTAAGGATAACTCGTATGGTTTCAGGAGCTCTGTTACGAGTGTCTTCATATATTTTGATGCCTAAAGAATTCTCGTATAATTTTTTGATACTTATACGAAACTTGTTTTATCAAGTTGGAAAAGATCTTTATGACTTCGGCAAATCAACGAGTTTCGCTCTGAAGTTTGGCAGAGGTTTTCTAAACGCACGATTGCGACAAGAGATTCTGCAGCTCTGAAATTCGTCCTCTTCTTCTGTCCTCGACCTTCTGCTTATATACTCTTTCTCTAGGCGGTTCGGTCTTTCCTTTTCCGCCTTGATTCGTGCTTATCAGAAATCTTCCATTTATCCCGATCTTTCCACTTTTCTTCGGAAAACTTCTATTTATCTTTAATCTTGACATTTATCCACTCCTGTGGATAGTAGGCAAACCGTCATTGTATCTTTGGGCTGGATATTATTCAAAGTCAAGAGTGGGCCTTTATCGCGTTTTAGGACCTTTAGGGCCGTTTTACGATTTAGCCTTTTTACAACTTTAGGCAAGATCGTTTCCTGATACGATGCCGTTCTTAAGTAAACATCTCTAATTAAGCGTATAGTTTGGCAATGTTCGGTGTCTCGTTTAACCATTGCTGTTTTATACGATTTACTCGATGTTTTACAAGAAAACGCGTCTTTAGTGATAATCTTATAAAAAATCTCGAATTAATCGTAAAGTTTGGCAATGTTTGGTGTTTCGTTTAACCGTTGCCGCTTAATACGATTTACTCAAGGTTTTACTAAAAAACACGCCTTTTACAATTTTTATCGTAAAACTCAAACGGTAAGGCGGATTGAGACGAAACGAAAGACATTCCGATCACGGTTCAGAGTATGATCGACTCGAGCGGCATAGATGGTTGAACTCAGCTTGCCTGTTGGCGATCTGGACAGATGTGTTCAGCTCGCCAACGGGCGAGCTGGTCACATGTGTGGTCAGCTCGCGCGTTGGGGAGCTGGACAGATGCGTTCAGTTCGCCAATGGGCAAGCTGGTCACATGTGTGGTCAGCTCGCCCATTGGAAATCTGGACAGATATGTTCAGCTCGCCAATGAGCGAGCTGGTTACATGTGCGGTCAGCTCGCCCGTTGGCGAGCTGGACAGATGCGTTCAGCTCGCCAATGGGCGAGCTGGACAGATGTGTTCAGCTCGCCAATGGGCAAGCTGGTCACATGTGTGGTCAGCCCGCCTGTTGGTGAGCTGGACAGATGTGTTCATCTCGCCAATGGGCAAGTTGGTCACATGTGTGGTCAGCTCGCCAACGGGCGAGCTGGACTTATGCGTTCAGCTCGCTAACGGCTGAGGTGGTCACATGTGTGGCCAGCTTTTCTATTGACGAGCTGGAAGGTTGCTCAGTTTCGATCTTTTCTTGTTTTCTCAACCCGAGATTCTTTCGGAGAATGTAAGGAGAAGTAATCGTAGACGTTGATTTCGAGATTACCAATAGTTTTAATATCTCGGGGAGTTTGGACGTTACAGCCGTTTTTTGCTAATTTGGCCAATAAAACAATCGCATATAGTTTTATTCGATTTCCCGATGATTTCCAAGATGATGGTTGTCAAGTTTACGAAATTGCTTTGTTCCGAGAATCCTTAGATTTCTAGATTTCTTCTTGATGCTTTTTCGTATTTTTAAAACCTATTCTTAGACTTGCGGAAAGTTTTGGTTGGTTCTGTCGTAACCGATTTTGACCCTAACAAGCAAGGAGGTCTCTTTCGATTATTTCATACTTTGATACGAGTTTTCCGTAACGTCGTATCTCCGTAGAAAGTCTATAGTTTCTTGTACGCTCTTTCCGGAACTTTTAGCCATTGATTCCATCATGAACGATTTTGACCCCAACAGTTAGCCCCCCAGCTCATTAGAACCTTAGGCTTTCAGCGTAAGGTTCTTCTAGTGAGTGTTTAGACAATTTTAGGCAAGTTAGGCGGAATTTATTGTTGAAAAGTGCCGTTGAAAGTGGTATTCCCACTCTCATTGGAATGGAAGGCGGTAGGATTGGGGCTGCGCTTAGTGAAAGCTGCCTACGTACCCTCTTGAAGGGATCAAGCCTTTCGTAGTTCGTCTTAGAGTTAAGGTTCGTATGACCTGTTTTTGATTGAGACCCTTACAGTCTAGTTATGCGTAGAAATTATTGAACCTGGCGATATCCATGATGTTTTGTATCAGCCTCGAGACTTGCCAAGTAGGCTGTTTGCTTTGGCCAAGTGTGGCCATTATAATTTTAGACTGGCCGTATGCAGCTTCGAATCCGTGCCGCTTTGCAGCCGAATTTTTAAATTGTGTTTTGCGTTTTAAGAGTAAGTTTGTATTCGTGTGAATGAAGAGGGAAGAATATGATTTGTCATCTCATAGTCTAACTCTTTTTTGTAGATGGCCTATTCGTTTGCTCGTTTTAGGATGTTTATAATCTCGTGAGCGTTTAGATATGGATGAATGTTGGTGTCAAAATCGGTCACGACGGAATCAATGGCTAAAATTTTCCATAAAAATAAATATATGTTTTATAAAACTCAATAAGTTGTTTTATAAAACTCGAGAAGTCGCTTTATAAAACTCAATAAGTCGTTTTATAAAACTCGAGAAGTCCTTTTATAAACTCGAGAAATCGTTTTAGAAAATTAAAGGAAATTTCCAAGCAAAGGAAATCCACAGAAAACTTGGAAAGAGTTATCTCGGAAAAACGAAACAAACGCCGGTTACACGATCGCCCCAGTTAAGCACAAAACCGCGAAAAACCGCATCCGCTGTAAACCGCGAGCTGGTTCGGCCGAACTAGCTCGCCGTACGGCGATCTAAGTGGCCTCCAGCTAGCTCGCCATACGGTGAGCTAGTCACATCCCGTATAACTCGCCGTACGGCGAGCTAGACGCTTCTTGTATAGCTTGCCGTACAGCGAGCTAGTCGCTCCTCGGATAACTCGCCGTACGGTCCGGTTCGGCTCGTCAAATGTCGAGCTGATCATCCCGAGCCTCGATCTCTCACGTCCTCGATTCAAGACATACGTCCTTCAGCACAATCACGTTCCGAACCACGGTCGAAATGTCCTTCTTTTCGTCTCGATCCGTCCTATCGTTCGAGTTTTGATAAAAACCGTAAAGTCTTGTTTTCCAAAAAGAAATCAAGGAAATCGTATAATATGGAAACCGTTAAACAAAACACCTAACATTGCCTAAACTATACGATTTACTCGAGATTTTTCGTGAGGAATCGTAAAAAACACGTTTTTAATAAACCTCAAGTAAATCGTAGAAAACGGCAACGATTAACCGAAACATCGAACATTGCCAAACTTTGCGATTAAATTGAGAAACTTATTTAAAAACGGCATCGCATCAAGAAACGATCTCGTAAAAAGTCATAAAACGGTTTTATCGCAAAACGGCTCGAAAAGTCCTAAAACGCGATAAAAGCCTATCTTGCGACTTTAACGAAATCTAACCCAAAGATACGACGACGTTTTGACGATTTACTCACAGAAAGAAGATAAATGTCAAATCTGAAGATAAATGTCAAGTTAGAGGATAAATAGAAGATTTCCGTGAGAAAAAAGGAAAGATAAAGATAAATGGAAGATTCTCGACAAACTTGAATCTGGGCGAAATGGAAAGACCAAACCGCCAAGGAAGGGAGTATATAAGCAAGAGGCATAGGACAGAAGCAGGGGATGGTTTTCAGAACTCTCATCTGAGACTTTTACAACATTTCTAGACTTAGAATTTTCCGCACTTAGAAACCTAGGCTTTATTCTCGACAAGTTCGGTTTCTATGACTGGCATTCAATTACTAGACGGACTCGCCCAGGCAGTTCGATCTCTTGTCCAGCTCTAACAACTGAACTACGTTTGAGTTGATCCTCGAAAGGGGTACGTAGGCAGCATTTCATAAGGTTCGGTCCGAAATCAATCAAACTCTCTTTTTCTTATCTTTTTCGTCTTTTGTTATCGAGCTGCGACTTGACTAGGTTTAGGGTTTTATGATGATAACTCGCTGACCGCCCCTGCGGCCAAAGCCTTTGTAATCTCTTATAAAGATCGAAACACTCTTACGCGAATTCGAAATAAGATCAACTTTCTTTATAAATTCATTTTATCATGTTTTCTATATTTTCCGCATTTATTTGGTTACTTGTCGTTGGCTTCCGCAGAGATACGAGTCCTCTGAAAAATTAGGGTTTTCCTATGTTTCCTTATTTTACGGAAATCGACGGTGTGAATTTCGGTTCCCACAGTTTGGCGCTAGAAGGAGGGGGGATCGGATTACTCTTACTCATAGCCGCAAAACGCTTGATCAAAACGATGTCTGGATATATGAAAGACAAAGTCACAAGTCGCAAAAACGCTGGTCGAACAACTCCAGCAGCGATTACTCCTATAGCCAACGCTCACGCAAACGCTTTAGTACTTAATTAAATCAAAAACCTAATCGCGACTTTTTGCCATGGGAAGAGCAACAAAACAAGCTCACAATTTCTATCTCAGATCACAAAGGGCAACGATAAAATCCATCAAACCCCGTAGTGTTTTTCTTATTTCCGAGTCGGACAAATCTCATTATGTATGGATTGAGAAAAAGACGTTTTCCGAGAACATTTAGGAAAGATTAAACTTGCTCTCCCAGAAATTGCGGAATAAACCGTAGGTTACTCACGGGAAAAGCCCTAGGTTGCTCGCAGAAGAACCCTAGGATGGTTACTCGCGAGAAAAACCCTAGGTTGCTCGCGGAAGAACCCTAGGTTGGTTACTCACAGGGAAAATCCTAGGCTACTCGAAGAATTGGGCGATACTATCCGGCTCGAAAAGACGGTGAGTTGGCCAAGCAACACAGCTTGCCATCTTGCCGAGCTAACCATCCTTTCACCTCGCCGAAGACGCGCTGACTTTGCTCCAAGGGTTCTTATTGTCTGGCTCGCCATACGGCGACCTGGCCAAGCTGGACTAACCGTTCAAGACTAGCTCGCCGTACGGCGAGTTAACCAGATTTTTACCTCGCCCAAGAGGCGCTGACTTTGCCCCAAGGGTTATTATTGTCTTGCTCACCATACGGCGGCCTGCCAAAGCTGAACTAGCTCGCCGTACGGCGAGCTGAACCATTCAAGACTAGCTTGCCGTACGTCAAGCTGACTAGCTCGCCGTACTGCGAGATAACCAGCCTTTCACCTCGCCCAAGAGGCGCTGACTTTGCCCCAAGGGTTCTTATCATCCAGCTAGCCGTACGGCGAGATGAACCGTTCAAGTTAGCTCGCCGTACGGTGAACTAACCGACCTTTCACCTTTGTTTCGAGGCACTGACTTTTCCCCAAGGTTTCTTATCACCCAGTTCGCCAACGGCAACCTGAACCATTCCTCGAGCTTCTCTCTGCCTTCTTGATCGTCCAGCTTTCCGCTTTGTCTCAATCGGAATTTCCGTTGATATTTTACGACAAAAACAAATCAACTCGACGAACCGAGACTGTCCGTACCAGCTCTCCGTATGGCAAGCTGGAGGGCTCATCCAGGTCGCCCAATGGCGAGCTGAACTAAACCTCGGGTTTCTCTCTCGAGTCTTGATCGCGCTGATTCTCGTTTCGTCTCGATCGGAATTTTCATTGAGATTTTAAGATAAAAACTGCAAAGACTTGTGTTTTCGTATAAGTTTGAATCAATCGTCTAAAACGGCAACGGTCGACTTAACACAAAAAGTTGCACAAACTATACAGGAGATTTGAACTCTCTAAACGCAATCCGGTTTTATGAAACTCTGCCATGTTAAGTCGAAAACAGCTAGTCATAAACGCGTGATTGATTTTTCGATATACGAAGCACACCTAGTCGGTTAAGTAAAACCAGCAGTACGAAGAAAAGAGAACATAAACTCGGATGATGAAATCCCTTCCTCACTCCGAAACACTCGTTAGTATTTCGTCAAAGACCAAAGACGAAGAACGAAGAATAGGCGGTTCCAAATCATCGATGAAACTAAGGTATGTCCGATTTGAAAATTTTATTAGACTTCTAATTTCTCGTAGGTAAGAAATGAAAACGTCTTGTAAATTTCCGTAAAACAAAGGGAACTTAGAATTTAGGGGATAGTCTAGAATGCTAAGTCGTAAGCAATTTTTGTCTATCTTGATCTATTGTTCTCTCACCATTCAGGCATAACTTGCAAACCGATCCAATCTCTCGTACAACCAAAAAATGATCGCCACGCATTCGAGCGTACTCATTTCAAACGACAATCTAAGAACCGTCTAAACGCTAAAGACTGATCCAAACCGGCTAGGAAATAATTGTGGGAACCGAAATCCACACTGTCGATTTTCCATCAAATATGGAAACATAGGAAAAACCCAAAATTTCCCGAGGTCTTGGATCTCTGCGGAAATCACTAAAACAAACGAAATCAACAAGATATGGATGAACAATGAAGAACAGAGAATGAAGAATTTGCGTGAAAGCTTTTTGTTGAATAAGAGATCGACAACTGTTACAAAAGAGAATCACTAAAACAAACGAAATCAACAAGATATGGATGAACAACGAAGAACAGAGAATGAAGAATTTGCGTGAAAGCTTTTTATTGAATAAGAATTTGCGTAAAAGCTTTTTATTGAATAAGAGATCGACAACTGTTACGATATAAGCTGTCGTCGATCGATAACTCTAGAAGAGCATCGATCGATATTAAGTATCAGATCGGATCAAACTTTGTTCACCCTAGAGTTTCTATAAGACCGGCTGTCGCATCGTGCCTTAATAGAGTCTGGGTTTAGCAAAATGATTTGAGGAAGGTGACTATTAGATTAGTCACACCATAATCAATACTCTAGGTAGCAAGTCTAGAGTAAGCATTATGGTTCATTTGGATAGTGAATATAACAACTCAACAATCCTTAGTTGGGGCTAATCCCTCATAACTATTTGAACCCCAAATCTAACATATGAATCTACTCAGACATAGCCAAGAGATTCATAGCAAAAGAATAAGAAAAGAAAATGCTTTTATTGCTAAATAGAATAGAATACAAAACTTGGTTCAAAACTTCATGTCTCTTAAGGCTCATAGGTATAACTATAAATAGGGAGTACAATTAGGTTAAAAAATCGTCAGGGGCAGTCTTGTAATTTGGTGAGAACTTGGGCATCAAGTTGGCCAAATAAATCTTGCTCATCACGCTCTGTATCGATCGATGGTGCATTGCGTACATCGATCGATGGAGGATCTCGACTTCAATTTCTACGGAAACGTTATCGATCGATTATACAGGGTGTGTATCGATCGATATGTATCTCTTATATCGGATCTTCATAGTTATCTTGGAAAACTCTTCTTTAAGCACCAAAAGGCACCTAAATCATCACTTTACCACAAAAAGCTCCTGAACCTGAAAACATACCTAATAGACTCCAAAACATAGATAATTATAATAAAAACATATAGAAAATATGACCAAAACTGGGTCAAAATCATGGTCTATCAACTCCCCCAGACTTAACCTTTTGCTTGTCCTCAAGCAAATATCAAGTTAGTCTTGAAAAGAAGTTTAAAACAGCAGGGACTCAATCAAAATCTTAACTTAAAAATCATAACCTCTTACTTAGTTGCAAACCACATCTTATTCCTATCAACTACAGAAGTACATTACACCATATCCTAGCTTAGCAACCTAATCATCTAGCCAATCAACTTAAACATTCCTTGTTTGTCTATCCCCTCTACTGATTTCATTTATGCATAAAAATAAAGGTGTAGGCTTTACCTTGGGAGTATTGATCAAGGAACACTTGGATTCAACTCAAACAAGTTTTCAGGCATTCTCATCCTGGTTCCCTTTCTTTTTTTATCCCCCTTCTCTGAATCCCAACTCTTCTTTCTTTTATATCAATCCCAATGAACAGTTAATGTTCATCTTATTGATCTTTCTTGACAAGTTGTAAGCGAATAGTGGGGTCATAGGTAATGTACCTCTCCCGCGCTGTGATCATTCCTTTGATTTAGAATAGTGGGGTCATAGGTAACGTACCTCTCCCTCTGCCTCTCAGGAAATCATCTCAATCTTTTATTTTTTGGGGATGCCGAAGGAAGGAAAGAAGGAAACCAAATTTTTTGAGATTTTTACCTTCCAGACATGCAAGAGGATTCCAATCCCTTGTATACCAAGCCCCAAGACAAGCAATAGATGTCAGGTTAGGTTGGAAATCAGCTTTGGTTCTTCCAGGCAATCATGAAAGTGTTGACATAGGTGATCGGTGATCCACTTTAGCATCTATAGTACTTTCTGCAATCAATAATTCTAAGAATGGTGCTAAAGAGTGGTAAGATAAAAAGTAAGACTTTGAAAATTTTTCCCTATCTTGACTCAATAAAACCAATTTTTGAAAACTTTATCAAAAATATTAAAAAGAGGTAAAGTAGCATCAGTAATCAACTCCCCCCAGACTTAAATCATACACTGTCCTCAGTGTATAATTAGTCGGAGTTAGAGCATAAGAAAAATTAAATATGTGTAACTGATATCAAAAATTGGAAACGATATACCTGACTGATATGGGTATCGATCGATGGTGAGTCGCCATCGTCGACCGATGGTGAGTCGCCATCGTCGATCGATGCGTGTTGGGATGTGTCGAGCGATATCGACTGGGTCGTATCGGTCGATAGGTATGGATCGTGTGTCTATGTTCCTAAAAACAAATAAAAACGAAACTAGTAAGTAAAAATAAAATAAAATAAGTTAGTAAAATACCTAACAGTGGGTTGCCTCCCACTCAGCGCTTGTTTAAAGTCAGTTTAGCTTGACTATGGAAGTATGGTTGCTAGTGAGGTGGGTTGCAGGTACTTTTTGGTAAAAAAGTGTCCTCCTTTTCTTGTGTTTCATCAAACCAAGAGGTTAGAAAGCTTCTTGTGGCCTTCTCACTTCTGGTCATGCTAGTCTTCAAACCATAAACTTCTGCATGGATCTTTTCGAACCACCTTTCTAAGTTGGCAAGGCTGTACTGATGGTTGCCAATCATTCTGTAGATATGTTCTGTTGTGCGCTGCATGGTGTCGTGGTGTGTTGGATCGTCGGTTGAGGTTGGAGGTTGCATATCTATCGATGCGTTGGGAGCTTCATCGATCGATGGGGATGGGTCAGGTCGGCTGGCGAGCTGTCTTTGGATATCCTCTACCTCCTTCTGGATATCTTCCATTGTGCATTGCAGACCTTTGAAATCACTGTGTAGGTGAAACCAGTATTCGTCCAGGATTCGATAATCTTCGTCTTTGCAAAACTGGATAGATTTGTAGATTTGTGCTGTGGTTTCTTCAAATTCTTCCCTGGTACAGAATTCTTGAGCACGGGTGTCGATCGATGGACTGGGTTTGTCATCGATCGATAGCTTCTGGAAGTGGTCTTCGATCGGGTTAGGTACGGGTATATTGATCGATGCAGGGGGATCTGTATCGGTCGATGGCTGAGATTGCAGTTGCGCGCGCAGAGATTTGATTTCTTCTTCAAGGGCTTCTCTTTCAAGAAAACCAAGAGAACTTAGAATTTAGGGGATAGTCTAGATGTAGGTGACTTCTTTCTGTGTGTAGAGCTTGCCATCTGGAACTCCTTTAGCGAACTGATCAGCATATCCTGGTAAACAGAAACAAGAACGACCAAATAGTGAGGCTCTCTTCAGAAAGTTTTCCATATCTTCTTTGGTGACAGAGATGATATCTCCGTTTACTGCTCTTGCATGGCCAGATTCATCTTTGTAGACTCCATATTCATCTTTCTTTTCCCAAAAGAAACGACGTTCTCCGTTTTGGAAAGCTCTCGCCCCATACTCTCGATGTGTATCGATCGATGCTCGTCTCCATGCATCGGTCGATGGGCGCTTTGTCTGGTTCGGGTCATTTTCGATGATAGGTCCATTGGCCATCTGGAGTAAGTCTGCAACATCTTCTGTGGAGATAGGAATGATTCTCCCGTCTATAGCACGTGCATGACCATCTAAATCCCTGCAAATACCAAATTCATCCGGAATTAGTGAATTTAAATAAAATTTAGGTGTTTGTACCTCGGATGGTGTTGTGGCAGGATCGGTTGGTGGTCTGTGATTGATATCGATCGATGGTGAGATGTCTTCGTCGGTCGATGGCTTGTAGGGCATGTCGGTCGATGGCTTGTACTCCTTATCGAGCGATACGGGATCTGCAGGTTGAGTCGCGGCTTGTAGGGGTGCTGTGTCTAGTGCAAAACTTTCGTGATAACCGCTGGCCCAGCTTCCAATTGAGTAATCTCCGTCTCGTGGTTCGTGTGGGACATAGACTGGTCTGCAGTAGGGTTCATCGCTTGTTGAGTCGAACCGTATTTTGCGCGATCTGGGGTAGGGCATATCGATCGATGGACCAGGTGTCATATCAGTCGATGCTCGTCGGATGAAGGTCGGGAATAAATTTCGCTCTATATCTTCTCGAAGAAATCGGTACTCTATAGCTCGTTCCTTCTCATAATCTTCATCATACTCCTCCTGAGTATTGATATTAGCAAGCTCGGACAAGTAGTGATCGTTTTCCCAATCTTCTGCGTTGAAATCGGCTTCTGGGAACTCCGCTTCGGTACGTCGGAATGCTCCATTGAGCGATGACCGGGTAGTACTGTCGGTCGATGGTGCTGCAAGGATATCGATCGATGGGGAAGTGGTGTCATCGGTCGATATTGCATCTTCGGTGTCATATTGTTCCATAGAATCAAATTCGTGGGCACAGAAACATGTGGCTATGAGTGTTTAGCTTACTGGCCTTGGGAACTTGATTACTGGTACAGGATCGTAGTGAATGGAAGGGTTGATTAGGGTTAGGCAGAGCTTGTTTGTTTGGAGGTCACAAACAGCTCCAACTGTGGCTAAGAAGGCTCTTCCAAGTAGTAGAGAAGTCTTGAAGTTCAGCTTGTTGGAGAGGATATGGAAATCTGTAGGAATTAGGGTTTCTCCAATCTGTACTTCAAGGTTGCGAACGATGCCTCCAGAGCTTTGCTGAGAACAATCTACAAAGATCAAGGTTTCTTCAGAAGGCTCTATCTTCAGACCTAGATGATCTGCCATGAGCTTGGGTAAGATGCTAACTCCAGATCCTGTGTCACAAAGGGCACGTGGGAACTCAACACCTCTAATGGAGCAAGGAATTGTGAACTTCCCTGGATCATTCTTCTTCTTCAGTGTGATCTTTTGCTTGAGGCTATCTCTGACTTAGTTAAACATCCTCCTGATGTCTTCTTCTGTCTCCTTGGTTTCTCTGAAGAACATCCACAATCTATGTGAGAAGTAGGCTTCTTCAAAAGGTTTCTCTTTAGGTATTCCGAGGACTCTTTTTCTGAAGCTTGACAACTTCTTCTCATTAGCTTCTCTTTTATAGGGTTTATGTGTCTTCTCTTTCCTTTTTCTGAGCACTCTCCCCATATTTTCCATTTTTATCTCCATGGACTCGAAAATATCCGTGGGTCTCTCTTTTAGTGCTGCTGTAGGGTTTCTGGTTGGCGTCAAGACCTGCACTGTCGATTTTGGGTAGTGGCACTCGGCGTTGGGGTACTTCATATCGATCGACACTGGTATGTGTGTGTTGAGCGATGCCAGTGTCTTGATGGCGATCGATGATGGGGGGCATCATGTCGATCGATGACAGGGCTGGGCGGATGTGGGTGAAGTGCGGCGAATTCGGCGTGAGACATAATCTTGACGGAGTTGCACTCGCGAGTGTTTTTGTCGGGGTTCATCGATCGACACTTGTCGAAATCAATCGATCGACGAACTAAAGGTGATATCGATCGATGTCGAGCTGGTGATATCGATCGATAGTAGTCGTAGGCAAATTCCCGTTCACTCTCATCATCAGATCTCTGAATCTCTTCTACTACCTCTTGCCAAAAGTCATCATCTAGGAGGGCATTGATGTTCTGGGTGTGGGCAAACTCCTGCTTCTTAACTGCTTCTCCTGTCTGCAACACCTGGGTCTCTAGCTTCTTCACATGGGTTCTGAGTCCATCTATCTTTGTCATGAAGGTGGTGAAGACAAAATCTATCTTTCCATTGAAGTTCACCTCGAGCTTCTGCTGACTCTCAAGTATCTTGTCCATCAATTCCTCCAGTTTAGTATCTTGGGTGGGTGGGTGTGGATTTGAGTAGAAGGCACTTCCATAGCTTCTATTGTTGTTAGGGTTGCTGCTCACGGTGTTGGGCTTCTGGGGATTCTGGTTATAGTTGCTTCTCTGGCCTGTGAAGTTTCTGAATCCTCCTTGGTTACCAGATCTCTGAAAACCGGCTCCACTAATCCAATTGACGTCTTCTTCAACCATTTCTGAATCTTCCACTGAACAAATCTGCTTGTTTAGGAGCTTCTGAATGTTGTCTAGCTGTGCTTGAACTTCATTGACGTACTCCTTCCCAGGGGATGTAGTCTTCATATAGTTTATTGTGCTGTTGCTGGAAGCTAAGTTGTCAATTAGCTTGATAGCATTCTGAGGATTCCTGGTGGTGAAGTTGCCATCGCTAGCTGTATCAAGGGCTCTCTTGAAATCGGGGCTGATGCCTCTATAGAAGGTGCAGAGCAGTTGTACTTGGTTGAATCCGTGATGTGGGCAGTCTCGCTGGTAGGACTTGAATCTGTTCCAAGCATCCTTGAATGACTCTTCAGGGGCTTAGGTGAATGTAGCGATCTTCTTCCTCCAGTCTTTAGCGCGTGAATCATCAAAGAAATTACGCAGGAAGGCGTGCTTGATATCATTCCAGGTGGTAAAGGAACCTGGTGGTAAAGGAACCTAGTGGTAGTTGTCTTAGCCACTGCAAAGCTTCTCCAGATAGAGAGTACTTGAAAAGCTTGCAGAAAAGATAGTCTTGAGGGACTCCTTTTGCTTTGACTAGGGTGACAAGATCCTTGAACCTCTCCAAATGGTCCATAGGATGCTCATGGGGCAAACCACAAAAAGGGGTTTGATCCACAAGTGTGTAGTACTGCGGCATGAGCTCAAAATCTCCTCTCTGAATAGCATGAGGTAGGATGGCTGATCGGTTTGAATAGAACTAATTGGGGCGGTTATAGTCAGCCAAAATTCTGGTCTCTTCTACAGGTTGAATGATGCCTGTAGGTGCAGTCTCTTCTTCAATAATGATCTCCTTCTGATCATTCAGCTTCTGACCTGTTGCATTTCTCAGGTGACCATCTTGATCACGCAGGTCTCCATTCTCATCGGGTATGAGAATCATAGGCGCTACCATATCTCGCCGGTTAGTATCGATCGATGTCAGATGTGGTGTATCGATCGATGTCAAGTGGTGGGTATCGGTCGACGAATGGTTGTGACGTCAATCGATGAGGTGGTGAAGGTATCGGTTGACGAACGGTTGTTGATCGTCGGTGGAAAGGGCGTATCAGTCGATACGATGGTGTTGGTATCGATCGATGCGGAGCGTATGTCCTTGCGGATGCTCTGCTCTAGGTTGTTGGGATCTTCTGAGTACAAAAGCTGCTTGTTCTTGTTGCTTCTGTACTGCTGGGCATGTACCTGAAAGAGACAAAAAGAAAAAGAAAAATATTTTGTGTCAAAAGATAGAAAAATAAAAGAACAAATAACCTAGACTGAATCAGATTAAATCTAATAGTGATCTTAGTTCCCCGGCAACGGCGCCAAATTTGATATCACTCAAATTACCCTAAGGAGTGATTTTACTCTCTCAAATAAGAGGTTCAATCGTAGTACTTAGGGATCAAATCCACAAGGAACTAGAGATACAAAAGATATAATCCTAAGTGATTAAGCTAGGTTGAAAAAGGTTTAAAACAGTAAATAAAATAAGTAGCAATGGTAAGTTGCTAAAGAGAATAGGTTTTGAGTTTTGAAAACAATGAAGGAAAATAGTTAGATTCAAGGTTACTATTCAGAAAATCAAGATTATAAATCTATGGATGTCTTAACGAATTGCTTGCAAATATATGAGAACTTCAATCCTTAGACAAATCTATAGCTGTCGCTAGTTAGACTCATCCATTGATCTGATTGCCGACTGCATCGATCGATGTTGCTATCGCAGTGTCGATCGATATAAGCTGTCACCGATCAATAACTCTAGAAGAGCATCGATCGATATTAAGTATCAGATCGGATCGATAAGACCGTCTGTCACATCGTGCCTTAATAGAGTCTGGGTTTAGCCAAATGATTTCAGGAAGGTGACTATTAGATTAGTCCCTCCATAATCAATACTCTAGGTAGCAAGTCTAGAGTAAGCATTATGGTTCATTTGGATAATGAATATAACAACTCAACAATCCATAGTTGGGGCTAATCCCTCATAACTATTTGAACCCTAAATCTAACATATGAATCTACTCAGACATAGCCAAGAGATTCATAGCAAAAGAATAAGAAAAGAAAATGCTTTTATTGCTAAATAGAATATAATACAAAACTTGGTTCAAAACTTCATGTCTCTTAAGGCTCATAGGCATAACTATAAATAGGGAGTACAATTAGGTTAAAAACTCGTCAGGGGCAGTCTTGTAATTTGGTGAGAAGTTGGGCTTCAAGTTGGCCAAAGAAATCTTGCTCATCACGCTCTGTATCGATCGATGGTGCATTGCGTACATCGATCGATGGAGGATCTCGACTTCAACTTCTACGGAAACGTCATCGATCGATTACACAGGGTGTGTATCGATCTATATGTATCTCTTATATCGGATCTTCATAGTTATCATGGAAAACTCTTCTTTAAGCACCAAAAGGCACCTAAATCATCACTTTACCACAAAACGCTCCTGAACCTAAAAACATACCTAATAGACTCCAAAACATAGATAATTATAATAAAAACATATAGAAAATATGACCAAAAGTGGGTCAAAATCATGGTCTATCAGTTAGATTACGTTAAAGTCGCGAGATGGGCTTTTATCACGTTTTTAGGACCTTCCGAGTCGTTCTGCCATAAATCCGTTTTACGATTTTGTACGAGATCGTTTCCTGATCCGATGCCATTTTTAGTAAATTCCCCGATGTGAAGGTTTTGGGTTGAGCCTACTGAGGATTGGGCCGGTAACATCAAGACGTCATGGGCCGACTCCTCGCAAGCCCACCACCTGATACATCTGATCAAATACAAGCATAATATATATCTGACTATTCTGATTAGGTAAAATAAGGGAGTTAAGCAAAATCAAGCAATATTCTGATTACGGCAATAGAGATTGAGCAACTAAGCACAACAGAGAAGAGATATCAACAAGAGATAAATAGCTTAGGCTTAAGACTATTTGATCTAAGGTGGTTGATTGTATTCTCTAGATAGTTGAGGTGATTCTATTGTAATCAAACATTCTAGCACACTAGTTTTGGTGGTGCTGGAGTCTCTTTTGATCTAGTGGATTTTGGCAGCAGGAGTTCTCCCACGACACGTACCGAGCTGGAGGCTGGGAACTCGTTAAATGGATTGTGTCTTTACTTTCAGTTTTAGATCTAGGTCAAACAAGCATAACTTCTAATCTAAGTAACCTAAGCTAATAATCTCAACAATTGGTATCAGATCTTCCGGGTTTAAGTTTACTTAGGAGAGAGATAGAGGTTACCTGTGTATTGTTTTACCAATGGGAAAAACAAAGGAACGCATTGAGATTGACCGGTTCGATGGGGATGGTGATTTTGCCCTGAGGACGGTCAGGATGCTTGCTCACTTCGGATTACTTGGATTAAAAGCTATTCTCACTGATGAAAAGCTTCTAAAGGAGGAATCAACTTCAAAGGATGAGCATGAGTCTGCCATGAAAGACACGGGAAAGGGGCTAGCTGGAATCGTTGCACCTCCACCTGCAATTGATCCTGAAAAATTCGAAAAATCAGAGAAAGCTAAAGATCTGATTGTTTGAATGTTGGGAACAAAGTCTTGAGGAAAATTCAACACTGTGATACTGCTGCTGCAATGTGGAGTACATTGAATACATTGTACACAGAGACTTCACTACCTAACATGATCTATCTACAACTCAGGTTCTACACTTACAAGATGATTGATTCAAAGACTATAGATGAGAATGTGGATGATTTTCTAAAGCTGGTAGCAGATCTAAATAACCTGCAAGTCGAAGTGTCTGAGGAAGTTCAAGCTATCCTACTGCTAAGTTCTCTACCTAACAAGTACGATCAACTCAAGGAAACTCTCAAGTATGGGAGAGATACGCTGTGCCTAAATGAAGTTACTGGAGCAGCAAGGTCCAAAGAGAGGGAATTGATCGAGAGTGGTAAGTTTACCAGGTCAGGTGGAGAAGGTTTGATGGTCGAGAGAGGTCGATCAGACAATAGAACTGGCGGAGGAGGTGGGAAGAACTACAAGGGCTGATCTAAGAGCAGAAACGGACGATCTAAATCACGTCCCAAACACAATAAGAACAGCTAGGGCTGTTTTATATGTGGGAAAGAGGATCATTGGAAACGTGAATGTCCTGACAGGAGATCAGCAAAATCACAGGATTCTGCAAACATGGCAGAGGAAGCGAAACAACCTCTCATACTCACTGTCAGTACTCAATACACGAAGGACGAATGGGTAATGGATTCAGGGTGTTCTTTTCATATTACACCTGATAAGAGTTTCCTATTTGACCTGCAAGAGTTTAAAGGTGGGAAGGTGTTGATGGCTAATAACACTCACAGCAGCATTCAGAGAATCGGGAAAATTAAAATTCTCAATCCAGATGGGTCTATGGTTATCCTAACAGGAGTTAGATACATGCCAGGCATGAGCAGAAATTTAATCTCATAGGGAATATTGGAAATAGCAGGGTGTCGATATGAAGGCAGAAATCTGGAGGTTAGTTTCTTTAATGATGATAAACAAATACTTTCAGGGAGATATCATCAGGGATTATATTATCTACAAGGGACAGTCTTAAGAGGAGAAATAAATCTTTCTAAAGCTGAGATGAATATGACTAATGTTTGGCATTCTCGCCTCGGTCATATGAGTCTTAATAATATGTTTGAACTTGTCAAACAGGGATTTATCATTGACAAGGAGGTTAAGACATTCGATTTCTATGAACATTGTGTTATTGGAAAGTCACACAAGCAGAGCTTTCCCAAAGCTAAAAGTGTGACTAATGGTATTCTTGATTATATTCATTCTGATCTATGGGGCTCTCCTTCTACACCAAATAGTCTTGCTGGAAATAAGTACTTTGTTACTTTTATTGATTATTTTTCGAAAAAGGTCTGGATTTATTTCTTGAAGACTAAAGATGAGGTATTTTCTAAGTTCAGAGAATGGAAAGCTGAAGTTGAGACTAAGACAGGGAAGAAAATCAAGTTTTTAAGAACAGATAGTGGTTTGGAATTTTGCAACAGACTGTATGATGAGTACTGCAAAAAGGCTGGGATTAAAAGGCACCGAACCTGCACTTATACTCAAAAGCAGAATGGAGTTTCAGAAAGAATGAATAGGACGATTATGGACAAAGTAAGATGCATGTTGGCCGAGTTTGGTTTGGACCAGAGTTTCTGGGCTGAGGCTGCTTCTACTATGAATTTCAAGCTCCCTGAGGAAGTGTGGTCTGGTTCTAAACCTGATTTGGGACATCTAAGGACTTTTGGCTGTCCAGCGTATGTTCACTTGACAGAGGAAAAGACAGGTCCTAGAGCCATCAAGGGTGTCTTTGTTGGATACCCTATGGGCACTAAGGGGTATCGAGTGTGGGTACCTCAAGAAGGGAAGTGCAGAACAAGTAGGAATGATGTGTTCAACGAAGGTGAACTGTACAAGAACACTGTAGCTAAAGAAAAGGAGAGTCCAGAGACGGCAAAGGAGAAAGAAATTCATCGCGAAACGCGAGCCAAAAGGAGAGTATCATTCAGTGATGATTTGATCAGGGGACCATCCTCCTCCTCTCCTGAATCCAAATATGTACCTGATCAAGGTGGAGAAGTGTCATCATCTGAAAGTTCTACTAGCTCTAGTGAAACAGAACAAGAAGACGAAGGTGAGAGTGAAATGAGTGAATCTCTCGTTTCCTGTGTTCTGGCACGAGATAGAGAAAGAAGAAAGAATATACGGCCACCATCTCGATATGAAGATGGAAAGTTTGTAGCTTATGCGCTCAATGTTGTTCAAGACTTAGAGATCGAGGAGCCTAAAAGTTATGGTGAGGCTATGAGAGGTCCTCAACGAAAAATGTGGAAACATGCTGCTGAAAAAGAGATGGAGTCTCACAGGAAGAACAGAACCTGGGACCTTATTGATAGGCCTAGTAAGGCCAAGTTAGTAGGATGCAGATGGATATTCAAGCTAAAACAAGGGATCCCAGGGGTTGAGGATGAGCGCTATAAAAGAAAGCCTAGTGGCAAAAGGGTATTCGCAGAAGGAGGGAATTGACTACAACGAAATTTTCTCACCAGTAGTCAAACACGTCTCCATCAGACTCATGCTCAGCATTGTAGTGAACCTCGACTACGAATTAGAGCAGATGGATGTGATAACCGCTTTTCTACATGGAAGTTTGGAAGAAAGAATTTTAATGGAACAGCCTGAGGGGTTTATAAGGCCAGGAACAGAGAACAAAGTGTGCTTATTTCGGAAGTCTCTGTATGGTCTGAAGCAATCTCCAAGGAGATGGAACCACCGTTTTAATAGCTTCATGAAGGACCAATTGTTTGAACGGAGTAGCAAAGACCTATGTGATTACATGAGAGACGTTCAAACTAACAAGGCTATCTGCCTACTTCTATATGTTGATGACATGTTGATTGCTTCAGGAAACAAGAAGGTCATCAATGATCTAAAAGAAAAGCTGAGTGCCGAATTCGAAATGAAAGATATGGGGAAAGCATCGAGGATCTTGGGAATGGATATAATAAGAGACAAAGAGAAAGGGACACTGATTCTGTCTCAAAGAAAATATATTGAATAACTCTTAAAGACCTTCGGTATGAAAGACGCAAAGACTATGATAACTCCGACTGCGCCACAGTTTAAGCTCAGGAGCCTAACTGAGGAGGAATTAAAAGAGGAGTCCACGTATATGGAAAGGGTTCCCTATGCTAGCGCCGTTGGGAGCCTAATGTATGCGATGGTGGGGTCGAGGCCTGATCTCGGTTTTGCAGTAGGCTATGTATGTCGTTTCATGAGTAAACCAGGGAGAGAACACTTGAAAGCAGTTCAGTGGATTCTAAAGTACTTAAATGGAGCAATTGAGTCTAACCTAACATTCAAGAAGAACTGTACAATGACAGTGGAAGGGTTCTCAGACTAAGACTATGCTACAGATAGAGATAGAAGTCGTTCAGTTACAGAATATGCATTTAAGATACAGTGTCTTGGAAATCATGTCTACAATCAGTAATAGCGCTATCTACTACAGAGGCATAGTACATGGCCATGAATGAGGCAGCTAAAGAAGCAATGTGGCTAAAAGAAATTTGCTCAGAGTTGGGGTTCAAACAACAAGGCATCAAACTCTATTGTGATTCTCAAAGTGCTCTAGCCCTAGCAAGAAATCCAGTCAATCACGAGAAAACTAAGCATATAGCCACCAAGTTCAATTTTATTCGGGGCCTAGTGGAAGCAGGTGACATCATCCTAAATAAGATCCACAAAAACGTAAATCCTGCAGATTTTCTAACTAAGACGGTACCTGGTCAGAAGTTCCAGCTTTGCTGCGAGCTTTTGAATTTGAACTGAGCAGAAAGGAGACACTCCAGGTGATTCAAGTTGTATGATTCCAAGACTTGCGTATCACAGACATAACAACAAATGGTTAGTGTATGCGTAAATGAGGAATCATCGTCAACAGGGAGTGTCAATAAAAGAAGGAGGAATCACCTGGAGGATTTGACGGACCAAGGAAGAAAGGCTTGGTTCGGGTGGAGTAACCGTGGGCCACCAGACATTCCCATTAGTAAGAAACAGTGACGTGAAAGTGACTTGTGTAGCAGTCACAAGCAAACACCAGGGTCAGGAACAGGGTTCATAAACTGGTCGTTGACACTTCAGAGACAGTACACCTACACCAAGCCACATAATATAGTTGTGAGGTAACAAACTGAAAAAACGTTACTTGGCAAAAATTGGTTCGCATGGAAAGGAGGATACTTGGATTACAGAAGAGGTGGAGCTTAATGACGAAGCTCATGTGAGAGTTCAGTGACATGTCGGAACTTCAATCGGGTCCAAGCTCTAAGACATGGAACCATCTGAAGAGACATGCAAAAAGAAGCAATCCACAGATCAGCTACGATAAGTTCAAAATCTGGTTTAAGCACTTTACAGATGATCCTAATCACTTATGAAGAGAAGGGATTATATGTACCTGGGTGTATTAAACTAAAACGGTGACGGAGTTTTCTAACATCACTCGCAGAGAAGTAAATCGCCATGTCGGTCAAGAGGCTTCAAGGAGAGAGATGAAGAGGAGGAGACGCGACATCATTACGATGGAGCAACTGATGATCTCTCACGATGAAACCGAGTCCGTGTCGGCGGAGAAGTTTTGAGAGAGAGAGAGAGAGAGAGAGAAAGTCTTGGATTTCTCGAAAGGACAAAGAGAAAACTGAGAGGGAGGGATGAGTTGTCGGCCGAAGAGATCTAAGTTGGGCCTATTATGGGCCAAACCAAAACCGGTGGAGATTTGTGAAGGTTTTGGGTTGAGCCTGCTGAGGATTGGGCCGGTAACATCAAGACGTCATGGGCCGACTCCTCGCAAGCCCACCACCTGACACTCCTGATCAAATACGAAGCATAATATATATGTGAGTATTCTGATTAGGTAAAATAAGGGAGTTAAGCAACATCAAGCAATATTCTGATTACGGCAATAGAGATTGAGCAACTAAGCACAACAGAGAAGATATATCAACAAAAGATAAATAGCTTAGGCTTAAGACTATTTGTTCTAAGGTGGTTGATTGTATTCTCTAGATAGTTGAGGTGATTCTATTGTAATCAAACATTCTAGCACACTAGTTTTGGTGGTGCTGGAGTCTCTTTTGTTCTAGTGGATTTTGGGAGCAGGAGTTCTCCCAAGAGACGTACCGAGCTGGAGGCCGGGAACTCGTTAAATTGATTGTGTCTTTACTTTCAGTTTTAGATCTAGGTCAAACAAGCATAACTTCTAATCTAAGTAACCTAAGCTAATAATCTCAATACCCGACTTAATCGTAAAGTTTACCTATGTTTGTTTTTAGGTTAATCGTTACCGTTTTACGATTCACTCGACGTTTTTTATTAAAAACGCGTTTTTATAATTTTTATGAAAAATCTAGAATAAATCATATAGTTTAGGAAATGTTCGGTGTTTCGTTTAACCGTTTCCATTTTATACGATTTCCTCGAGTTCTTTTCGAGAAAACAAATTTTTACGGTAATGGGTGCTCAGGCAATGAATGAGAACAAGAAAATGAACAAAGTTGAGATCCTAAATGGTCAAACATAAATACTCATCTCCTTTTTATGGTTTTGTTTTTGTATGATGAACAAGAACAACAAAATGCAAACACAGTTTTTATGGCTTTTTCGATTTATGAAGAAACAAAATGCAAGCAAACGAAATATGATGCTAGGATATAATGGAACTGACTCAGGAGATATTAGTCTGATACCAAAAATGTTGTAGGCCAGGGGGGGGGGGTAACGATTTGGTTGCGTGATAGAATCAAGGTACAACCTGAAACTAAAGAGAATGTATTTTTTTGAGATTTTAAGATGCAAACTGAAACAAATATGAAAACGAATGAGATGCAGATTATGATATGAATAAAAAAACATAAATAAAAAAAATGATAGGATAGAATCAGTGTGGGAAACAAAAATTCACACCCTTGATTTCCATTTAAATTAGGAACCTAGGAAAACCCTAATTTCCCAGAGGTCCCGGATATCTGCTAAACCACTGGGCAAGCAATCAGAATACGAGAATAAAGATGAGAAAATATAAAGAATCGAAAAGAGAGAAAAAGGTGTCTTATTCAGAATTTGTGTAAAAGCGTTTAAAACAAGGTAGGAGCCTCGGCTACGAGAGCTGTCGGCGAGATTTCTAGTTCTAATAACCTAAGACTGCCGAACATAGTTGAGTCGCAGCTCGAATAACAAAACGAAAAGTTTCTTAAATGCTCTAAGTGCTAAGTTTCCTCTGAAAAAAGTTCTCTCCATTTGCCTCTCGCCTATGAATCCTTATACACTCCCTTGAAGGTCGGTTTTTGCTTTCCCCTTCTACCCTTAAGCCGTTATAGCTAAAAATGGAGATATTCTATTTTTCCCGATCTTCATGATTATCTTCGGAAACTTGACATTCCTCTTCTGAAATTTGACATATATATTTTCTTGTGGACTAAGTGTAAACCACCATAGTATTTATGCGCTCTGTCTTAAAAATCGTAAGTGGGCTTCTACTCGCGTTTTAGACCTTTTTGGGATGTCTTTCAACTTGAAACATTTATTACACGGTTTGTTCAATATAAGCAAGGTGTCTGCAGTTTTTATCGTAAAGTCTGAATAATAACTCCAATTGATAAAGAGCGCGAGGTGGTCGATCCATGGCCTATGGGAGATAGTATTAAATAGTAGACGAGAATGTATGGATTTGTTTGATTAATGTTTGGGACAGTCCAGTCACTGCATAGTGACCTTTCCCGGGATCGGGCTGGTCATGACGTAGCGACCTGACTTGAACAGAACCAGTCGCTATATATAGCGACCTGGTCTCTGCTTGGACCGGTTGCTATGTAATGCCTGGTTTGGTAAGAGACCAGTCACTACATAGGGACCTGGTCCGTGAGTGGACCAGTCACTATGTAGCACCCTGGTCTGTGGCCGGACATGTCGCTATATAACGACCTAGACCATTACGAGACCAGTCACTACATAGCGACATGTTCTGTGTTTGGACCAGTCGCTATGTAGCAACCTAGTTTGGTATGTTACCGGTCGCTACGTAGAGATCTAGTCCGTGCGTGGACCGGTCTTTACGTAGCGACTTGGTGTAGCTCGGGACCGGTGGCTACATACCGCCCTTTTCCGTACGTGGACCGGTCGCTACGACCTGGTCCGTACATGGACCGGTCGCTACGTAACGACCTGGTCTGGCTTGGGACTGGTCGCTATATAACGACCTGGTACGTGGCTTTTTTGGTCGCTATGCATAGACTGGTTTGGGTACTTGTCCGATGTTCTCGGACAATCAGTGTTTAGCTTTGGTGGCACGATTGAGGCCTTTTATGATTCTTGTCGAAAAATATTGTCATAAAGGTTTCTTTACAGAAGTTACTTTTCCAAGATGTGTTCTTATTTATCTTTAAGGATATTTAGGTGTTCACTCCATCGTGACCATTTTTGACCCAAACAACTTTTAATCATTGATTATGTCGTTACCGATTTTGACCCCAACAGTTAGCCCCCTGCTCGTTATAGCCATGAGCCTCTAGCGTGAGGTTCTAGCGAGTGGTTTGGCAATTTTAGGCAAGTTAGGCGAATTAATGGTTGAAAAGGTTTGTTGAAAGCGGTCTTCTCACTCTCCAAGGAGTGGAAAGCAGTAAGGTTGGGGCTGCGCCTGGTGAAAGCTGCTTACTTACCCTTTTGAAGGGATCAAGCTTTTCATAGTTCGTCTTGGAGTTAAAGGTCATAAGACTTTATTTTCCAATGAATCCTTTACAGTTTTGTTATGTGTTGCGAAGATATTATCGAGCTTGTTTCTGCTAATGGCATTTTGTATTAGATCTTTGTCAGCTTCTAGATTAGCCTTGTAGGCTGTTTGCTTCGGCCAAGTGTGGCCGTTATACTTTTTGGACTGGCCCTGTGTGTCTTTGAATCCCTGTAGCTTTTGCGAATTTCGAAATAATTTTTTTTTTGCGTTTAAGAAGTTTTAGGAATAGTGTGATATTTTTCAAGTAGAGGGAAGAGCACAAGTTGTCATCTCGCGTCTAACTCTTTTTCGGATAGTCCTAATCGTTGCTCGTTTGAGATGTTCAAAAATAATTATGAAGTTTCAGAACCGTTTAGATTTGAACAAAGAGATATGCCTTTAAGATCTCGAATCATGCCTTGAGACATTAGAGACCAGTGTGCCGAGTTTAGGGAAAGACCTAGGTGTAATCACTGTTTTAGGGGGTACGATGACTACTTCGGCTTACGTTTCACGTATTGATTTTGACCTGATTACGTACCGATTTAGAGCTCACGATAGGTTCTCGGCCTATATGACTCGTCTGGTCGGAATCGAGCATCTCTTCGGAGACATTTTCTAAGCCAACTGAAAGTGCTGACCAAAATTTTGGATTTCTTTTATAGCGCTATTTCCCTTGTGTCGGTGTACGAGAGCTTTCTTTATTGGATGGCTGAGTCTGTTTAGGACTTTGCGAGTTTGTTGTGATCAGCAACAAACTTATTGATAAATGTTATTGTTTTTGAATCTTCGCGAAGAATAAGTGTTTTAAGAAGTTTAGTGCGTTTTGTAGTCACCGGCGGACTGTTTTGTCTTCCAAGAGTGTGTTTCTGCCGAGGAAGGTAATTTAATCGAAAACGGTTCTCCACGCGTCTACGACGTCTCGCAATGCTGCAGATTGGTTTTTATTTCATATTCCTTATTCTTGCTTGAAATATTTACGGGCTAGAAGATGTTTTGCAGTGTCGCATGGGTTTTGTTTTAACTTTGTAGCGGAAATGTTTAGGTTTGTTTACGGATGTTCACAGCCAAAACTATTGTTTCAATGTGGATGTTAAATTTTTTGATTTGTAATCGAGGAATTCGGACCTAGGGGTCACGGAAATTTCTCCCTGGGAAGAAGCGTTTTCCGTCACAGAGCTTTGTGAAAAGTTGTCCTTCCGAGATCTATTCCTTGAATTTTTAATGATAACTCGTATAGCTCTAGGAGCTTTGTTACAAGTGTTTTCTTACATGCTATGTTTTATGGATAAAACACTACAGGATTAAAGTGAATTATATCGTATGATTTCCCATTCTAGGTTATACGATAATTCTTTGCATAATTGTCACTTGTACTTTTCGTACAAATCGCAGATTGTCATTTAGCCGTTAAGTGATTGAATGGAGCGATTGTCGCTCAATTGTTTTGGCTTGGCATAAAGGCTATGCTCGGCCAGAAAGCCAAGTATGTTGTAGGTTAAGGATCAGATCATGAAACTTTCGTGCTATTAAAAAAGTTAGGTCGGTCAGAATTGTCCCTAAAGGGGATTCCGTAATCCGGGTTCAATTTCGAAGGGAAGGCATAATTGGCCAAGGGCCAAATAGCATTTGTCGAGATTGATAGGCCAAATATGCCATAACTTTCTGTTTTAAGATGGTCCATGGTGTAAAAAACGATTTTCTCCTTTAGATTTAAGCTATACGATGAATGTTTCGTATAATATTTCCTTTATTCTTATAGAAATTGTTTCTTTTTTATCCGAGGGAGTCAAAGCCTAAGAGGCTCGATACAGAGCCAATGCGGAGTCAGTTGCGGGGTGATTTCCTACTCAGATGTAACCAGGGGAATGAAAGGTGGATGCCAGTGAGCTGCAATGCTAAAGAATGAGATCTGTCAGATCGCGGTAGAAGGAAATAAAGTTTAGATTGGTCGTCCAATGTTGGATCATACAGCTTTGTTTTTGCTATAAGAAAAATACCTTTTCGTAAAACCTGTTATGTTCACTTTCGAAAGTTGCTTCTTATGACTTGATCTGATTATACAAAAGATTTTTGCGTAAATAACGGGCGACTTGTTTTAGGAATTTATTAAATCGGTATGATGTATGGACATGTCAAAGTAATGATGTTTCCACATATTTTTGGGAAACGTTTCCACTTTGATTTGAATTCCTTTGTGAAAGTTTCTTAGAGTCACTCAAAAGAATTTTACCGAGAGTTATTTCATCGGGATCTAGTCGTGAAACGTTTTCATAGGTTTCTTGAGCGGAATGAATCAGACAACCAGCGATAAATTTAGTCAACGAGCGGGGAGGACGCGTTCCGTTTTGTTGTGCTTGCTACTACTTGTGTTCTCGATTTTTCTTTATCGCAAATGGTTTTGATGCTCTTTCGTGACTCATTTGGTTCAACGTAAAATGAGGGCAATGCTTTGATGGCTGAAGATTTCTTGTATAATTTTCTGACTCTTCTACGAAACTCATTTATTGAGTCGAAAAGGAATTCAAGACTTTGGCTAACCGTCGAGTTTCAGTCTGATATTGGCACATGTTTTCTAAACACGTGATTGCAACAAGAGATGCTGTATTCTCTTCAAGATGATGGTTTGGATACATTGCTAGCGTTTAGAAAAATATTAGATTGAAGTTTGCTTCTGGGACGATTTTGATGAGGCATTGCACTGTCTAAATGCTTTTCTGCCTACTTCTGTGAGCTTTTGCTTTTTAGAAAGCGTTTTCTTGATGATGAGGCAAACAGTTTTTGAAGTATAGGACTATACGAGTATAATATACAAACCTACTCCCTCCTTTTTTTTTTAGGAAAGAAAATGGCTGAGTGGATATTTTGAATGATTGTGTACATTTTCTCTTTCGAGGATTAGGATAATCGACAACATTGGTCGATTTTAAAGACGGCGCTGGATTGATAATGACTTGGAATATGTTGGTTTTAACAAAATTGCTAGAAAAAAGTCAGTTTTAAGATGACCCTCATGCCTCTAGTTCTTTCTTTCTTTAGGAAGCGAGATGAGTAGGCTTGAATGCGTAGAGAGTTTTATTTCTCAGAAGACTTTTATGAAAGTTATTTGTAAGAAGTACAGCAGTGAGTTGAGAACCCGATTGGATGTTCTTCTTTCTCCGCAAGTAACCTAGGATATTTCCGCAGTTTTGGGGAGAGAAAATTTTATTTTTCTGGAAAGTTTCTCAGAAAATTTATTCTGGTCAAACCCTTACGCACTGAGATTTCTCCGACTCGATAATGAGAAGAACTTTACTTGGTTTGATAGATTTTATCGTTGCCTTTTCTGTTTAGATAGAGAAATCGCGAGTTTGTTTCGGTGCTCTTCATGTGGCGTAAAGTCGCGTCTAGGTTTTCGCTTTTGTCAAGCACTACATCGCTTGCATAAGTATTGGCTATAGAAGCAGTCGCTCCTGGAGTTTTTTTACCAGCATTTTTGCGAGCTACGACTTTGTCTTTCATATATCCAAACATCTCTTTGATCAAGAGTTTTGTGGCCATGAGTTAGAGTAATCCGTACCCCCTTCTTCTAGAGCCAAACTGTGGGAATTGAAATTCACACTGTCGATTTATGTTTAAATTAAGAAACCAGGGAAATCCTAATTTCCCAGATGTCCCGGATATCTGCTAAACTAAATGCCAAGCAATCAAAATACGAGAAAAAACATAAAGAATCGAAAAGAGAGAAAAAGGTGTCTTATTCCGAATTTGTGTAAAAGTGTTTACAACAGGGTGGGATCCTTGGCTACGAGAGCTGGCGGCGAGATCCCTAGTTCCAATAACCTAAGACTGCAGAACCTAGTTGAGTCGCAGATTGAATAACAAAAAAGGAAAGTTGCCTAAATGCTCTAAAGGCTAAGCTTGTTCTGAAAAAACTTCTCTCCTTGTTCCTCTTGCCTCGGACTCCTTATATACTCCCTCCAAGGCCGGGTTATACTTTTTCCTTCTACCCTTAAGCCGTCATAGCTCAAAAATGGAGATATTCCATTTTCCCGATCTTCATGATTATCTTCGGAAACTTGACATTTACTTGCCGAAATTTGACATTTATCTTTTATTGTTGACTAAGTGTAACCGCCATAATATTGATGGGCTTTTTCTTAAAAATTGTAAGTGGTTTCTAGTCGCGTTTTAGACATTTTTGGGCCGTCTTTCAACTCGAAACGTTTATTACGGTTTTGTTTCGATAAAAACAAGCTTTATGTAGTTTTTTATCGTAAAGTATGAATGATAACTCCAATCGATAACTAGTGAGAGGTGGTTCTGCCGTGGCCTGCGGGGGATAGTATTAAATAGTAGACGATAATGCACAGATTCGTTTTATTGATGTTTGGGACAGTCCAGTCACTGCATAGCGACCTGGCCCAAGATCGGACTGGTCGTGACGTAGCGACCTGACCTAAAGGGGACTAGTCGCTACGTAGCAACCTGGTCTGTCGCCGGACCTGTGGTTACCCGCCCTTTGGGATAAAATGGCCGAGAGAGTAAAAGCCAGAATCCGGTGTTGGGGTCAGAATCGGTATGACGAAATCAATTGCCCAAATTCCCCGCAAAAATAAAAAAGGAATAGTTTTATAAAACCCGAGAAGTCGCTTTATAAAACTCAAAGATCATTTTATAAAACTCGAGAATCATTTTATAAATCTCGAGAATCGTTTTATAAAACTCGAGATGTCGTTTTATAAAACTCGAAGATCGTTTTATAAAACTCGAGAAGTCGTTTTATAAAACTCGAAGATCGTTTTATAAAACTCGAGAATCATTTTATAAAACTCGAAAATCATTTTATAAAACTTGAGAATCATTTTATAAAACTCGAGAAGTCGTTTTATAAAACTCGAGAATCGTTTTATAAAACTCGAGAATCGTTCTATAAAACTCGAGAATCGTTTTATAAAACTCGAAGATCGTTTTATAAAACTCAAGAAGTCGTTTTATAGAACTTGAGAATCGTTTTAAAAAATACGAGAATCGTTTTATAAAACTTGAAAAGTCGTTTTATAAAACTCGAGAATTGTTTTATAAAACCCGGAAAACCGAAACCGCCGCAAAACGCGAACTAGAAGCTTCCCGACTAGTTCACCTGCTGGTGAACTAAGCCAGCTTGGCTTAGTTCTCCAGCAGGCAAACTAGAAGGTTTCCGACTAGTTCGCCTGCTGGCGAACTAGAAGCTTCCGACTAGTTCGCCTGCTGGCGAACTAAGCCAAGCTGGCTTAGTTCGCCAGCAGGCGAACTAGGAACTTGCCGACTAGTTTACCTGCTGGCGAACTAAGCCAGCTTGGCTTTAGTTCGCCAGCAGGCGAACTAGAGAATTCCCGGACAGTTCGTCAAACCGGCGAGCTGGATCGGACCGGCTCGATTCTCCGTACGTTGAACCGACCATCCCGAGCCTCGATCTCCCGCATCCCCGATTCGAAACTTATGTCCTTCGACATGGTCGCATTCTGAACCACGGCCGAAATGTCTCTCGTTTCGTCTCGATCCGACTTATCGTTCGAATTTTACGATAAAAACCGTAAAACTCCGTTTTCTCGAAAAGAACTCGAAGAAATCGTATAAAACGGTAACGGTTAAACAAGACATCGAACATCGCCAAAACTATACGATTTATCCGAGATTTTTCGTTAAATTCGTAAAAAACGTATTTTTAACAAAAACGTCGAGTAAATCGTAAAAACGCGTGTTTAATAAAAATGTCGAGTAAATCGTAAAAGACGGAAACGATTAACAGAGAAACAAATGTAGCTAAACATTACGATTAACTCGAGGAATTTACTAAAAGCGGCATCGAATCAGGAAACAATTCCGAACAAGGTCGAGAAACGGATTTATCACAAAACGGCCCAGAAGGTCCTAAAACGCGATAAAAGCCCATCTCGCAATCTCAACAGAATCTAACCCGAAGATACGATAACGTTAGGGCAGTTTACTCGCAGAAGGAAAATAAATGTCAAGCTCGAAGATAAAAGGCAAGTTTGAAGACAAATAGAAGATTTCCGCGGCAGAAAAGGAAGGATCGAGAAAAATGGAAGATTCCCGATACACTCAAATCCGGGCAAAATGGAAAGATCGAATCGCCAAGGCACGGAGTATATAAGCAAGAGGTATAGGGCAGAAGCACACACGATTTTCAGAGCTCTCACCACCAAAAACTAGCATTTAGGAATATTTCTGTTTTCTGTTAGCGAGCTGCGTCTCAACTAGGGTTTTCGTTCTTAGACTTCTAGGGATTTCGCTGACGGCTCATGCAGCTAAGGCTACTCTCATTGTAACAGTTCTTACGCAGATTCGGAACAAGAACCTATTTGCTCTCGATTTCGTTTATTCGCTTTTTAATTCTAAGTTCGTCGTTTTCTTAATGTTCGTTGTGCGGTTTTGCAGATAGCCGGTTCCTCTGGAAACCTAGGGTTTTCCCGAAGTTTCCTTATTTACGATTTATTGACAGTAGGTGGATTTCGGTTCCCACAGTTTGGCGCTAGAAGGAGGGGGGGTCGAATCCATCTTACACCGAAGCCGCAACATGTCCAACGAAGAACCGATGATTGGTGACCAACAAACTCGCAGTGAACGCGACAACGTTGATAAAACACCACTACCACAAGACGCGCCTGCGGCCAACGCTACAAACGCTAACGCCGAGACCGTCGAAAAGATGCTTTCCGAATTTAACAAAAAAATTGGAAGAGCAGGAAAAGCTCATTGGCTCGCTCGGAAAACAGGTCGAAACCCTAACTGCGAAAACCAGAGCAATTCGCCCCTGCGGAACTACGAAAATCCGTGGAAGGAGGCTCGATTTTGCGACTCCTATGGATCGCCCCAGAACCGAGCAGGGTAACTTACCGGAGAAGGATTCCGAGAAAGACAACCCAGACGCGACGCTGAACGAATCGGAAAAATCTCCTATTCGCGAGTAGGAGACCGAGGGAGACGGCATCGAAAGGGTTAACCTGGAAACGAGCGACCAAGCCGACTCGTCAGACGAGAACGCTGACATCCATCCTAGGAGAAGAAAAACTCGCAGTCCGCCACCGGAGTCTTCTCCCGAGCGTTCTCTTACTGAAGACGAGGAAGAGTTTGACTTTACGCAAAACGCAAAAACTGCCGAGGAGCGATCTCCAGTTACTCGCAGCAAACGCCGACGAGGTCGGAAAACTGCTGGCGACCTAACCGAGATTCGCGATCTCCGCGAATACATAACTAAAACTGCCGCAGCGGTAAAAGCAGTGAAATCTCATGTTGGTGTCAAAATCGGTCACAGCGGAATCAATGGCAAAAAGTCTCCGCAGAAAATATAAAAGATATCGTTTTATAAAACGCGAAGAATCGTTTTATAAAACTCGAAGACCGTTTTATAAAACTCGAGAATCGTTTTATAAAACTCGAGAATCGTTTTATAAAACTCGAGAATCGTTTTATAAAACTCGAGAATCGTTTTATAAAACTCTTGAATCGTTTTATAAAACTCGAGAATCGTTTTATAAAACTCGAGAATCGTTTTATAAAACTCGAAGATCGTTGTATAAAAACTCGAAGAATCGTTTTATAAAACTCTAGAATCATTTTATAAAACTCGAGAATCGTTTTATAAAACTCGCAGAATCGCTTTATAAAACTCGAGAATCATTTTATAAAACTCAAGAATCGTTTTATAAAACTCGCAGAATCGTTTTATAAAACTCGAGAATTGTTTTATAAAACTCGAAGAATCGTTTTATAAAACTTGAGAATCGTTTTATAAAACTCGAAGACCGTTTTATAAAACTCGAGAATCGTTTTATAAAACTCGAGAATCGTTTTATAAAACTCGAAAATCGTTTTATAAAACTCGAGAATCGTTTTATAAAACTCGAGAATCGTTATATAAAACTCGAGAATCATTTTATAAAACTCGAGAATCGTTTTATAAAACTCGAAGATCGTTTTATAAAAACTCAAAGAATCGTTTTATAAAACTCTAGAATCATTTTATAAAACTCGAAGATCGTTTTATAAAAACTCGAAGAATCGTTTTATAAAACTCGAGAATCATTTTATAAAACTCGAGAATTGTTTTATAAAACTAGAAGATCGTTTTATATAACTCGAGAATCGTTTTACAAAATCGCGAAAAACCGAAACCGCCGCAAAACGCGAACTAGTCACGACTAGTTCGCCAGCAGGCGAACTAGGAGCCTCCCGACTAGTTTGCCTGCTGGCGAACTAAGCCAGCTAGGCATTGTTCGCCAGCATGCGAACTAGGAGCTTCCTGACTAGTTTGCCTGCTGGCGAACTAAGCAAGCTCGGCTTAGTTCGCCAGCAGGCGAACTACGAACCTCCCGACTAGTTCGCCTGCTGGCGAACTAAGCCAAGCTGGCTTAGTTCGCCAGCAGGCGAACTAGAGACTCCCCAACGGCGAACTAAGAGGTGCTGACTTTGCCCCACAGGTTCTTATCGCCTAGTTTGCCATATGGCGACCTGGCCAAGCTGAACTAACTCGCCGTACGTCAAGCCGACCATCCCGAGCCTCAATCTCCCACATCCTTGATTCAAGGCATACGTCCTTCGACACTATCGTATTCCGAATCACGGTCGAAATGTCTCTCGTTTCGTCTTGATCCGTCCTATCGTTCGAGTTTTACGATAAAAACCGTAAAACCTTGTTTTCTCGAAAAGAACTCGAGGAAATCGTATAAAACGGCAACGGTTATACGAAACGCCGAATATTGCCTAAACTATACGATTTATTCGATATTTTTTCGTAAAAATCTTACAAAACGCGTTTTTAATAAAACCCCGAGAAAATCGTAGAAAACGGCTGACACACCACTTGCGAAACCGTCGAGGATTTTTAACAAAGTTTGTCTATTTTGCTTCATCTCAGTCGCCTTTTTCGTTTTTATAAAGGATGATTTTTTCCCTTTTTTCAGGGTCTTCGCTTTATGACCGAGGCGGTGAACGCGAATAGTGTGGAACTTCGCATGGCCGAGTCTAGGGCTGCAGCGGCAAAGGCGTAGGCTATTCGTCTCAAACAGAAGATCAATGCCAGTTCCTCTCGCGCCCAGGATTTAGCCGTAAGAGAGGCCGCACGTGTGAGAGAGGAGTATGAAGCTTAGAGATTTCCGACAAGATGGTTCGCCATGCTCGTAGAGCAGGAAAAAGAGAGGTTGCTGCGGAGTTCATGGTTTGCCGTGAGCGGTTTGTGCCTCTTTATGCGGAATTCGAAGATGCGCAAAGGGCGAATGGCGCTTTCCGCGAGTGTCGGGGCATAGACGGGGGTTTGCATCTTACCGATAAACCGGACTATTCGTATGAGGTCGTGATTGCGAAGCAGAAAGCGCGTCTGGCTAAGAGAGAGAAGAAAAAAAACGAGTCCGTCAATCCCGGGAAGCACATGTGGGATCAGTGGAAACCCATTGTGGTGTCACCGGATTCGGTCAAGATCGGACCAGGGATCTCAGACGTAGAGGGCGAAGTTGATCAGTCCGCGTTTGATGACTTCAATGTGTGATGTTATTTTTTTTATGATTTCGTTGTTGTTTTTCTGGAACTGGCCGTTGGTGGCTTTGAATCCCTACCGCTAGGCGTGTGTATTTGAAGACTTTCTAAGAAATATTTTCTAAGTATGAAATTTGCGTTTCAATTTTAGATGTAGAGGGAAGAATACGAGTTGTCATCTCGCATCTACTTCTTGGTGTAAATCGTCCGATTCGTTAACTTGGAAGGTTTCGATTTTCTTGAGTGTTTAGATGTGGGCGAAGAGACATGCCTTTAGGATCTCGATTCATGCCTTGAGACGTTAGCGACCAGTGTGCTGGGTTTAGGGCAAGACCTAGGTTTACTTTCGGATTGAGGCTATGCGATGACTAGTCGGCTTTCGTTTTGCCTATTGCGATTTTAACCTGACTCCATACCGATTTAGAATCCGCGATGGTTCTCGGCTTATACGATTCGTATGGTTGGAATCGAGCATCTCACCGGGAACAATTTCTAAGATGCCCGGAAGTTCTGACCAAAAATTTGGATTTCTTTTATAGCGCGCTATTTTATCCTAGTCGGATGTATGTAGACCAATAGGTCGATGTGTTTGTTTAGGACGGCTAGCGTGCTCGACGGGGCCAACCGCCGAGCGTTTGTGTTTTAATAGTCGCGGACGGACTTAGGGGAATATTTTTCTTGAGAATCTAAGCGACGTCTCGCCGGTTCTTTCCGAAAATATTTTGATGTACGGGTTTCATAGAAACGAGTAAGTAGTTGTTACTGCGGAAACGATTTCCGGATGTTTTGAATTCGTTTTTTTTTGCGTTTTCGATAGTAGCAGAGATTTTATACGAATACTTGTATACTCGCCCACTCTCCCCCTCGTTGGGGGATAGCTGAACTCGTCTTTAGGCGAGCTGCCTACGTATTCCTTTCGGAAATCAAGCCATCTCGTAGTTCTGATTTTTTGTGCGACTATGCTTACTCGGCTATCGCAGACTTTTCGATCACTTCAGCTGTTGGATCGATATCTTTGTCCGGACTTTTTTCCTCCGGCTGGGTAGAAGCGATGGGCGCGGAAACTTTTTTTTTCTCGACTGTTGCTTGCTTTGGGTCGCCCTCCGCAGGCGGTGGTGTGCTAGCGTGTTGTGGAAGATCACATTGACGGTACTTCCGGTATCGACCAGGATTAGAGCAACTTCTAAATCGCTTATCACTAAGTTGATGACAAGGGGATTGGCTTGAGGTTGGTCGATTCCGCCGGTTTCAGCGTCGTTGAATGAGATTACCCCTTCGGGAGAGTCATCCGTCGGCACCTTCCAACTCAAGCCGGTTTCGGCTTTACGTTGCTAGGATTTGATTGACAAGACGGGGTCGTTTTAATATTGCGATTCACCGATAATCATGTTAATTTTTTGGCGGTTAGCGTCATTATCCTTGGCGGATGTTTTCGTCGGCTTATGCTTTTCAGATAAGATCTTAGTCTCCTCCTTGATGGTTACGTAATCGGTAGCCTTATGGAGCGCGTCCTGGATCGTCTGCGGATTCTCGAGAGTTATTCATTTGTGGAATTTTGATTTGAACCAGAGCGATTTCCTTAACGCGTCGATGGCGTCTTTGTCGCTGATTCCGCTAACCCTAGCCATGACAAGTTTGAATCTACTCATGAAATCGCGGAGAGATTTGTCCTCCTTTTGCGCCAGGCTCGAGAGGTCGGCGTCGGAGGTTTCCGGGTTAATGAACATCGAGTATTGCTCTAGGAATTCCAAAGCGAGTTGGCAGAACTTACCATCGAATTTCGCCTAAGTTTGGCAAACCATTCGAGTATTGCTCCTTCTAGGTTTTCAACGAAAAGACGGCAGTAGCCTGCGTCTTTTTCGTGATCCTTGAGTTTGGCTCGTCCCATGGTGATCTGGAAGGCCTCTAGGTGCGCTTTGGGATCAGACGTCCCGTCGTATGTCGGCACCTTAAGTTTCCCGGGATCGGGCAGCTTGACCTCGGTGATGTGAGCCGTGAAGGGCGTTTTCCGTGATTCGTACAGTAGCCGATCGATTTCAGGTGCGGTGCTGGTAGCGTGATGAATCTGTGTTTTCACCGCTTTTACCGCTGCGGCCGTTTAAGTGATGTAATCGCGGAGATCGCGAATCTCGGTCATATTGCCAGCAGATTTCTGACCTCGTAGGCGTTTTCTGCGAGTAACCGGAGATCACTCCTCGGCAGTTTTTGCGTATCGCGTAAAGTCGAGTTCCTCCTCGTCTCCAGTAAGAGAACGCTCGGGAGAAGACTCTGGCGGAGGACTGCGAGTTTTTCGTCTCCTAGGATGGACATCAGCGTCTTCGTCTGATGAATTGCCTTGGTCGCTTGTTTCCAGGTTGACCCTTTCGATGCCGTCGCCCTCGGTCTCCTGTTCGTGAGTAGGAGGTTTCTCTGGTTCATTCAGCGTCGCGTCAGGGTTATCTTTTCCGGAATCCTTCTCCGGTAAGTTGCCCTGCTCGGTTCTGGGACGATCCGTAGGAGCACCAAAATCGAGCCTCCTTCCGCGGATCTTAGTAGTTCCGCGGGGGCGAATTGCTCTGGTTGTCGCAGTTAGGGTCTCAACCCGTTTTGCGAGCGAACCGATGAGCTTTTCCTGCTCTTCCGATTTTTTGTTAAACTCGGAAAGCATCTTTTCGATGGTCTCGGAGTTAGCGTTTGTAGCGTTGGCCGCGGACACATCTTGTGGTGGTGGTGTTTTATCAACGTTGTCGCGTTTGTTGCGAGTTTGGTTCTCACCAGTCATCATTTCTTCGTTGGACATGTTTCGGCTTCGGTGTAAGATAGGTCCGACCCCCCCCCCTCCTTCTAGCGCCAAACTGTGGGAACCGAAATCCACATACTGTCAATAAATCATAAATAAGGAAACTTCGGGAAAACCCTAAGTTTCCAGAGGAACCGGTTATCTGCAGAACCACACAACGATAATTAAGAAAACGATGAACTTAAAATTAAACAGAGAATGAACGAGATTGAGAGCAAGAAGGTTCTTATTCTGAATCTGCGTAAGAACTGTTACAACGAGAGTAGCCGTTAACTCTAGAAGTCTAAGAATGAAAACCCTAGTTGAGACACATCTCTTTAACAGAAAACGGAAATATTCCTAAATACTAAGTTTGGTGGTGAAAGCTCTGAAAATCGTGTCCCTGCTTCTGCCCTATGCCTCTTGCTTATATACTCCCTCTTGGGCGGTTTTAGTCTTTCCATTTCGCTCAAATTCGAATTTATCGGGAATCTTCCATTTTTCTTGATCCTTCCTTTTCCCCCGCGGAAATCTTCTATTTATCTTCAAACTTGCCTTTTGTCTTCAAACTTGACATTTATCTTCCTTCTGCGAGTAAACCATCAAAACATTATCGTATCTTTGGGTTAGATTTCGTTAAGATCGCGAGATGGACTTTTATCGTGTTTTAGGACCTTTCAGACCGTTTTACGATAAATCCGATTTATGACTTTATACGAGATCGTTTCCTGATCCGATGCCGTTTTTAATAAATTCCCCGAGTTAATCGTAAAGTTTAGCTATGTTCGTTTCTTGGTTAATCCTTGCCGTTCTTTTACGATTTTCTCGACGTTTTTATTCAAAACAAGTTTTTTATGATTTTAGCGAAAATCTCGAATGAATCGTATAGTTTAAGAAATGTTCAGTGCTTCGTTTAACCGTTGCCATTTTATACGATTTCCTCGAATTCTTTCCGAGAAAACAACATTTTACGGTTTTTATCGTAAAACTCGAATGATAAGTCGGATCGAGACGAAACGGGAGACATATTGACCGTGGTTTGGAATACGACCGTGACGAAGGACGTAAGCACCATATCGGGGATACAGGAGATCGAGGCTCGGAATGGTCGGTTCGACATACGATGAACCGAGCCGGAAAGCTTCTAGTTCGCCCAACGGCGAACTAGCCGAGACGAGGCTAGTTCGTCATTGGGCGAACTAGTCGGGACAAGGCTAGTTCGCTCAACGGCGAACTAGGCGGGACGTTGAGCGAACTAGGCGGGACGAGGCTAGTTCACCGTTGGGCGAACTAGCCGGGACGTGGCTAGTTCGCCCAACGACGAACTAAGCCGGTCATGGCTTAGTTCGCCGTTGGGCGAAATAGCCGGGACGAAGCTAGTTCGCGTTTTACGGCGGTTTCGGTTTTTCGCGGTTTTGTAAAACGATTCTTCGGGTTTTATAAAACGATTCTCGAGTTTTATAAAACGATTCTTCGAGTTTTATAAAACGATTCTTCGAGTTTTATAAAACGATTCTTTGAGTATTATAAAACGATTCTCGAGTTTTATAAAACTATTCTTCGAGTTTTATAAAACGATTCTCGAGTTTTATAAAACGATTCTTCGAGTTTTATAAAACGATTCTTCGAGTTTTATAAAACGATTCTTTAGTTTTATGAAACAATTCATCAAGTTTAATAAAACGATTCTTCAAGTTTTATAAAACGATTCTCGAGTTTTTATAAAACGATGCTTCGAGTTTTTATAAATTGATTCTTCGAGTTTATATAACGATTCTCGAGTTTTATAAAACATTTCTTTGAGTTTTATATAAACGATTTCTTTTTATATTTCTGCGGGGAGTTTTGGCCGTTGATTCCATCGTACCGATTTTGACCTCAACACCCTTGCGGCGAAAGCCTTTGTAATCTCTTATAAAGATCGCAACGCTCTTTCGCGAATTCGAAATAAGATCAACTTTCTTTATAAATTCATTTTATCATGTTTTCCATATTTTCCGCATTTATTTGGTTACTTGTCGTTGGCTTCCGCAGAGATCTGGATCCTCTAGAAAATTAGGGTTTTCCTATGTTTCTTTATTTTACGGAAATCGACGGTGTGAATTTCGGTTCCCACAGTTTGACGCTAAAAGGAGGGGGGGGGGTCGGATTACTCTTACTCATAGCCGCAAAATGCTTGATCAAAACGATGTCTGGATATATGAAAGACAGAGTCACAAGTCGCAAAAACGCTGGTAGAATAACTCCAGCAGCGATTACTCCTATAGCCAACGCTCACGTAAACGCTGTGGTACTTAATTAAATCGAAAACCTAATCGCGACTTTTCGCCACGGGAAGAGCAACATAACAAGCTCGCAATTTCAATCTCAGATCACTAAGGGCAACGATAAAATCTATCAAATCCCGTAGTATTTTTCTTATTTCCGAGTTGGACAAATCTCATTACGTATGGATTGAGCAAAAGACGTTTTCCGAGAACATTTCGAAAAGATTAAACTTTCTCTCCCAGAAACCGCGGAATTAACCGTAGGTTACTCGGGGGAAAAACCCTAGGTTGCTTGCGGAAGAACCCTAAGATGGTTACTCGCGAGAAAAACCCTAGGTTGCTCGCGGAAGAACCCTAGGTTGGTTACTCACGGGGAATATCATAGGCTACTCGGAGAATTGGGAGATACTATCCGGCTCAAAAAGACGGTGAGTTGGCCAAGAAACCCAGCTTGCCATCTTGGTGAACTAACCATCCTTTCACCTCGCCCAAGAGACGCTGACTTTGCCCCAAGGGTTCTTATCGTCTTGCTCACCATACGGCGACCTGGCAAAGCTAAACTAGCTCGCCGTACGGCGAGCTGAACCATTCAAGACTAGCTCGCCGTACTGCGAGATAACCAGCCTTGCACGTCGCCCAAGAGGCGCTGACTTTGCCCCATAGATTCTTATCATCCAGCTCGCCGTACGGCGAGCTGAACCGTTCAAGTTAGCTCGCCGTGCACGTCACCCAAGAGGCGCTGACTTTGCCCCATGGGTTCTTATCATCCAGCTCGCCGTACGGCGAGCTGAACCGTTCAAGTTAGCTCGCCGTACGGCGAGCTAACCGGCCTTTCACCTTTGTCTTGAGGCACTGACTTTTCCCCCAAGGTTTCTTATCACCCAGTTCGCCCTATGGCAACCTGAACCATTCCTCGAGCTTCTCTATCCCTTCTCGATCGTACAGCTTTCCGTTTTGTCTCAATCAGACTTTCCGTTGAGATTTTACGACGAAAACAAATCAACTCGACGAACCGAGACTGTCCGCACCAGCTCGCCGTATGGCGAGCTGAACTAAACCTCAAGTTTCTCTCTCGAGTCTTGATCGCGCTGATTCTCGTTTCGTCTTGATCGGATTTTTCATTGATATTTTAAGATAAAAACCGCAAAGACTTATTTTTTCGTATAAGTTCGAATCAATCCTCTAAAACGGAAATGGTCGACTTAACACCAAAAGTTGCACAAACTAAATGGGAGATTTGAACTCTCTAACGCAATCCGGTTTTACGAAACTCTGCCATGTTAAGTCGAAAACATCTAGTCATAAACGCGTGATTGATTTTTCGATATACGAAGCACACCTAGTCGGTTAAGTAAAACCAGCAGTACGAAAAAACGAGAACATAAACTCGGATGATGAAATCCCTTCCTCACTCCGAAACTCTCGTTGGTATTTCGTCGAAGACCGATTCATACAAAACATCAATGGATGTGTCTATTTAGAGACTGCTATTGTATCTATCTAAGAATCAAAGTTCTCATATATCTTGCAAGCAATTCATTAAAACATATATAGCAATATAATCCTAATTATCTGAATCTTGAATCTAACTACTTTCTTTTATTGTTTTAAACCGAAACCCATTCTCTTAAGCAACTTATCATTGCTTACAAAACTGAAATTTACTATTTTAAACCTAATCAATCAAGCATAATCATTGAGGATTACATCTATTGTGTTCCTTAGTTCCCTTTGGATTTGATCCCTAAGTACTACAACTGAACCTCTTATTTGAGAGAGTAATTCACTTCTTAGGGTTAAACATTTGAGTGATATCAAATTAGGCGCTGTTGCCGGGGAACTTTGATAAACATTAGATTTAATCTGATTAGGTCTAGCTTACTTTTCTTTTATTGTTTAAACTATATTCTGACACCAAAATATTTTTCTTGTCTTTTTCAGGTACATGTCCAGTAGAAGAAGCAACAAGAACAAACCCCTTTTGTACTCAGAAGATCCTCACGGTTTGGAACGTAGCATCCGCAAAGACCTACGCTCTTCATCGATCAACAACAACACATCCCTGTCGACCGATACTTTCTTACCACAGTCAACCGAGACACCTTCAACGTCGACCGATACTCTCACCGTCACATCGCTCGACATCAACAACCGTTCATCGACCAATACCCTTAGAAGACGCTAACCAAGCTAGATCTTTGGCTGACTATAACCGTCCAGATCAGTTCTATTCCAACCGATCAGCCATCCGCCCCCTGCTATTCAGAGAGGAGATTTCGAGCTTAAGCCGCAGTACTACACCCTTGTAGGACAAATACCCTTCTGTGGGGGATGTCCAATGAGCATCGTTTGGACCATCTGGAGAGGTTCGAGGATCTCATAACCGTCATAAAAGCCAATGGAGTCCCTCAAGACTATCTTCTCTGCAAGCTTTTCAAGTACTCTCTATCTGGAGAAGCTTTGCAATGGCTGCGACAACTACCACCATGTTCTCTCACAACCTGGAGTGACATCAAGAACGCATTCCTGCGTAACTTCTTTGATGAGTCACGCGCTGAAGAATGGAGGAAAAAGATTGCTACATTCGCTCAGAATCCCGAAGAGTCATTTAAAGATGCATGGAACAGATTCAAGTCCTACCAAAGAGATTACCCACACCACGGTTTCAACAAAGTGCAACTTCTTTGCACTTTCTACAGAGGCATCACATTGGATTATCAGAGAGCTCTTGATACAGCTAGTGATGGCAACTTCAACACTAGGAATCAACAAGAGGCTATGAAGCTAATTGATAACGTAGCTTCTAGCAACAACACGAAGAACTTCATGAAGACAAAAGCTACATCATTTCTTGGAAAGGAATACATCAATGAAGTCAAAGCACAGCTGGATACCATTCAGAAGTTACTAAACAAGCAGATCTGTTCAGTGGAGGATGCAGAGACTGCAGGTGAAGATTATATAGAAGAAAATGTGAACTGGGTCAGTGGACCTTGTTTTCAGAGGTCTGGTAACCAAGGAGGATACAGAAACTACACAGGCCAGAGAAGCAACTTAAACAAGAATTCACAGAAGCCCAACACCTTCAGCAGCAGCAACCCCAACAACAACAGGAGCTACGGAAACTCATTCTACTCCAACCCACACCCACCCACCCAAGATACTAAACTGGAGGAGATGCTTGACAAGGTCCTTGAGAGTCCGTAGAAACTCCAGACAGACTTCAATGGGAAGATCGACTCCGTCTACAACACCCTCCAAACCAAGCTAGATGCTTTAAACACCCATATGAAGAAGCTGGAGACTCAGGTGTTTCAGACAGTAGAAGCCCTAAAGAAGCAGGAGCTTGCCAACAACCATAACATCAATGCTGTCTTGGATGATGATTTTTGGTAAGAGGTAGTAGAAGAGATTCAGCAATCTGATGATGAGAGAGACTTCGTTCGCAACTATTATCGATCGATATCACCCTGAGATCATCGATCGATAGACTTTGATGAGTGTCAATCGATGGACTTCGACGAGTGTGCAGTACCGTCCAAACTATGCCTCACGAAGCCTTCGCAGCACGTCACCCACATCTGCCGTCCCTGTGAAGATCGATCCGCACCTTATCGACCGACATGATCACCCTCTTATCGATCGACAGGAAGACCATGATATCGACCAACGCACTGCAGTCAGTGTCGCCCGATACACGGTACCCCAACGCCGAGTGCAACTCCCTAAGATAGATGGTGCACGTATTGACGCATTCCGGGAGCGGTATTACACTACTAGAAGCTCTCAGAAAGCCATCTTGGAGAGACCCACGGATATCTTTGAGTCCATGGAGATAGAAAAGGAAACTAATGGAAGATTTCTCAGAAAAAGGAAAGAAAAGATACCAAAGCCTTATAAAAGGGAAGCTAATGAGAAAGAATTGTCAAGCTTCAGAAAAAGAGTTCTCAGAATACCTAAGGAGAAACCTTTTGAAGAAGCTTACTTTTCAAAGAGATTGTGGATGTTTTCCAGAGAAACAAGAGAGACAAAAGAAGACATAAGGAGGATGTTCCATCATGTCAGAGACATTCTAAAGAAGAAGACCACACTGGAAAAGAAGAACGATCCAGGGAAGTTCACAATACCCTGTTCCATCAGAGGTATTGAGTTCTCTCGTGCCCTATGTGATACAGGATCTGGAGTCAGCATCCTACCCAAGCTTATGGCAGACAAGTTAGGTCTGATGATCGAGCCTACTGAAGAATCCTTCATCTTTGTGGATTGTTCTCAGCAGAACTCTAGAGGAAGAGTTAGAAACCTTGAGGTACAAATTGGAGATGCCCTAATTCCTACAGACTTCCATGTCCTAGCCAACAAGCTCAACTTGAAGACTTCTCTACTATTTGGAAGAGCCTTCTTAGCCACAGTTGGAGCCATTTGTGATCTCAAATCCAACAAGCTATGTCTAACCCTCATCAACCCTACCATCCACTACAATCTTGTTCCAGTCATCAAGTTTCCAAGGATGAAGAACCCAGCACTCGTAGCAACATGTTTATGTACCCACGAGTATGACTCCATGGTCGAGTATGAAACCGATCCAGATCCATCGACCGATGAAAGTCTTCTACTATCGACTGATACCAACCGAACCGAATCGATCGATGGCTACACATTGTCATCGATCGATTTGCTATTCCCCAAGATCGAAGAAGAGTTTCTAGACGGCGATTTTGGCACCAATGATTTGGAGAACGATCATTACATGCCCGAGGTAGCTAGCATCACTACTCAAGAGGAGTACGATGCAGATTATGAAGAGGAACGAGCCATCGAGTATAGATCTCTTTGCGAAGACGAAGTCAGACTTCCTCTCCCATCTTTCATCTTCCGATCATCGACCGACGGAGACCCCTCTCCATCGACCGATATGCCCCAACCCAGATCGCTCAAACGACATTTTGATTCAACGAGCGACGAACCTTACTTCGCACAAGTCTATGTCCCACACGAACCATGAGACGTAGATTACTCGATTGGAAGCTGGGCGAGCAGTTATCATGAGAGTTTTGCAGTAGATACAGCACCACTACCATCCGCGATCCGACCTGAAGCACCCGTATCGACCGACACGGAGCACCAGCCATCGACCGACATGTTCCTCAACAGATCGACCGATGCACAAGCTCCACCATCGATCGATACAACATCTACACCATCCGAGGTACAAACACATAATTTCGATTTTACTTCACTAATTCCAGATGAATATGGTATTTTCAAGGATCCAGAAGGTCATGCACGAGCAATAGATGGAAGAATCATTCAAATATCCACATAAGACGTTGCAGACATCCTTCAGATGGCTAATGGACCCATCAGTACCTACATACAACCACCCATCCACCGGAACGATCAGCACCAACCACCTCATGAACAAATTGGTGCATAATACATTCATTCCAACTCAGCAGATCCAGCAAATCAACGCCTATCGATCAATACCTGGAAGAGAGCATCGATCGATATACATCGCGAGTTTGGGTAGAGAGCTTTCAAACACGGAGTTCGTCGTTTCTTATGGGAAAAGAAGGACAAATTTGGTGTCTACAGAGATGAGAGTGGTTATGCACAAAGCATCAATGGTGAAATCATCCATGTCTACAAAGAAGACATTGAGAAGCTGCTTAATAGAGCCACAATGTTTGAGCGCTCTTGTATCTGTCTACCGGAGCACGCTGAACAGTTCACTAAAGGAGTTCCAGTTTGCAAGCTCTACACACAAGCAGAGGTCACACACATGCTGAATGAAAGAACCAGTGAACACAACTGGGAGAAAGCAGGACTGAGCTTAGAACATGAGAAAGTCATCTCGAGACTTCAAGGATAACTACTATGGAATACGTCAAGCAATGACTTAGCTCGCAAGGAGAGGAAAGCCCTACAAGAAGAGGTGGATGCACTTCGCAAAGAACTTGAATCTCAGAGATGACCATCGACCGATGCAGCACCATCAACATCGATCGACACAACCTTTGACGCACCTATCGAGAGTCACCTACAGAAGCTATCGATCAATGATATACCCAGCACATCGATCGATAATCCCGCACCAGACTACTGTACCAGACAAGAACTTGAAGAAGCCACAAGAGATATCTACAGATCTATTGAATTCTGTGAAGCTGAAGATTACAGATTACTAGACAAGTATTTGTTCCCAGTACAAGGTGACGTTCAAGATTTGAAGTGCACAGTGGAGGACATTCAGCAGGAGATCGAAAACACCAAGAACCAGCTTGCGAGCAAACCTGCCCAATCCGCATCGATCGAAGAGCCTTTGCACCCATCGACCGACGGACATCCATCCACATCGATCGACATGACTACATCGAGATCGATCGATACCACCCTGTCGCATGTGCACAATACCCAAAACCTCAACACCATGCCGATGAGTACTGATCCAGAGAACACCTACAGCAACACTGGACGACAGGAGTGCAGTCTATCAAGCATTAAGGAGTGGCTATAGAGAATCCACTATGAGGTACAGGGTTTTCAAGCTAGTATGACCCGAAGCGAGAAAGCCACAAGAAGCTTTTTAACTTCATGGTTTGAAGAATCACAAGACAAGGAGGATACTTGTTTCCCAACAACTACCTGCAATCCACCTCACTAGCCACCATACCTCCATAGTCAAGCTAAATGACTTTAAATAAGCGCTGAGTTGGAGGCAACCCACTGTTAGGTATTTTCTTACTTAGTTTTATTTTATTTTTACTTCTTACTTTCGTTTTTATTTGTTGTTAGGAACATAGCTACACGATCACTACCTCTATCGACCGATGAAACACTATCTACATCCCCCGACATAACCCTATCCATGACGATCGATGGAAGTGACTCACCATCAATCGATACGAACATCGGTCAGGGATATCGTTCACAATTTTGATATCAGTTACACATTTATTTATTTTTCTTATGCTCTAACTCCGACTAGTTATACACTGAGGACATTGTATGATTTAAGTCTGGGGGGAGTGAATCACTGATGCTACTTTACCTTTTTGATCTCTTAAAAAGTTTTCAAAATTTGGTTTTATTGAGTCAAGAAAGGGACAATAATATTTCAAAAAAAAATTTCTTTTTCTTTTTATCTTACTACTCTTTAGCACCATTCTCAGAATTGTTGATTGCAGAAAGTACTATAGATGCTAAAGTGGATCACCGATCATCCTATGACAACAATTTTCATGATTGTTTGGAAGAACCAAAGCTGATTTCAAACCTAACCTGACATCTATTGCTTGTCTTGGGGTTCAATATACAAGGGATCAGAATCCTCATGCAAGTCTGGAAGGTAAACGTCTCAAAAAATTTGGTTTCCTTCTCTCCTTCCTTTGGGATCCCGTAAAGAGAAAATAAAAGATTGAAATGATTTCCTGAGAGGCAAAAGAAAGAGGTACATTACCCATGACCCCACTATTCTAAATCAAAGGAATGATCACACATTGTGGAAGCGAGGGAGAGGTACATTAGTTATGAGCCCACTATTCGCCTACACTTTGTCAAAAAAAAAAAGACTACAAAAGTTGAAAGATCAATAAGATGAACATTAGTTATTCATTGGGATTGATATAAAAGAAAAGAAAGTTTGGGATTGAGAGAAAGGGGATAAAGAGAGAAAAGGAACCAGGATGAGAATAAAGTTGTATGAGTTGAATCCAAGTGTTCTTTGATCGATACTCCCAAGGTAAAGCCTACACCTTTATTTTATGCATAAGTGAAATCAGTAGAGGGGATAGACAGACATGATTTTTTAAGTTGATTGGCTAGATGCATTTGGTTGCTAAGCTAGGATATGGTATGATGTACTTCTTTAGTTAGTAATATGAGATGTGGCTTGGAACAAAGTAGAAGTGATGATTTTAGAGCTAAGATTTTATTGAGTCCCTACTGTTTTTAAAACTTCTTCCAAAAGAGACTAATGGTTTGCTTGAGGACAAGCAAAAGGTTAAGTCTGGGGAGTTGACCACACTGGAAAAGAAGAGCGATCCAGGGAAGTTCACAATACCCTTTTCCATCAGAGGAGTTGAGTTCCCTCGTACCCTATGTGATACAGGATCTGGAGTCAGCATCTTACCCAAGCTTATGGCAGACAAGTTAGGTCTGAAGATCGAGCCTACTGAAGAATCCTTCATCTTTGTGGATTGTTCGCAGCAGAACTCTAGAGGAATAGTTAGAAACCTTGAGGTACAAATTGAAGATGCCCTAATTCCTACAGACTTCCATGTCCTAGCCAACAAGCTCAACTTGAAGACTTCTCTACTACTTGGAAGAGCCTTCTTAGCCACAATTAGAGCCATTTGTGATCTCAAATCCAACAAGCTATGTCTAACCCTCATCAACCCTACCATCCACTACAATCCTGTTCCAGTCATCAAGTTTCCAAGGATGAAGAACCCAGCACTCGTAGCAACATGTTTATGTACCCACGAGTATGACTCCATGGTCGAGTATGAAACCGATCCAGATCCATCGACCGCTGAAAGTCTTCTACTATCGACTGATACCAGCCGAACCGAATCGATCGATGGCTACACATTGTCATCGATCGATTTGCTATTCCCCAAGATCGAAGAAGAGTTTCTAGACGGCGATTTTGGCACCAATGATTTGGAGAACGATCATTACATGCCCGAGGTAGCTAGCATCACTACTCAGGAGGAGTACGATGCAGATTATGAAGAGGAACGAGCCATCGAGTATATATCTCTTCGCGAAGACGAAGTCAGACTTCCTCTCCCATCTTTCATCTTCCGACCATCGACCAACGAAGACCCCTTTCCATCGACCGATATGCCTTAACCCAGATTGCTCAAACGACATTTTGATTCAACGAGCGACGAACCTTACTTCGCATAAGTCATGTCCCACACGAACCATGAGACGTAGATTACTCGATTGGAAGCTGGGCGAGCAGTTATCATGAGAGTTTTGCAGTAGATACAGCACCACTACCATCCGCGATCCGACCTGAAGCACCCGTATCGACCGACACGGAGCACCAGCCATCGACCGACATGTTCCTCAACAGATCGACCGATGCAAAAGCTCCACCATCGATCGATACAAAATCTACACCATCCGAGGTACAAACACATAATTTCGATTTTACTTCACTAATTCCGGATGAATATGGTATTTTCAGGGATCCAGAAGGTCATGCACGAGCAATAGATGGAAGAATCATTCGAATATCCACATAAGACGTTGCAGAGATCCTTCAGATGGCTAATGGACCCATCAGTACCTACATACAACCACCCATCCACCGGAACGATCAGCACCAACCACCTCATGAACAAGATGGTGCATAATACATTCATTCCAACTCAGCAGATCCAGCAAATCAACGCCTATCGATCGATACCTGGAAGAGAGCATCGATCGATATACATCGCGAGTTTGGGAAGAGAGCTTTCAAACACGGATTTCGTCGTTTCTTATGGGAAAAGAAGGACAAATTTGGTGTGTACAGAGATGAGAGTGGTTATGCATGAAGCATCAATGGTGACATAATCCTTGTCTACAAAGAAGACATTGAGAAGCTGCTTAATAGAGCCACAATGTTTGAGCGCTCTTGTATCTGTCTACCGGAGCACGCTGAACAGTTCACTAAAGGAGTTCCAGTTTGCAAGCTCTACACACAAGCATAGGTCACACACATGCTGAATGAAAGAACCAGTGAACACAACTGGGATAAAGCATGATTGAGCTTAGAACATGAGAAAGTCATCTCGAGACTTCAAGAATAACTACTATAGAATACGTCAAGCAATGACTTAGCTCGCAAGGAGAGGAAAGCCCTACAAGAAGAGGTGGATGCACTTCGCAAAGAACTTGAATCTCAGAGATGACCATCGACCGATGCAGCACCATCAGCATCGATCGACACAACCTTTGACGCACCTATCGAGAGTCACCTACAGAAGCTCTCGATCGATGATATACCCAGCACATCGATCGATAATCCTGCACCAGACTACTGTACCAGACAAGAACTTGAAGAAGCCACAAGAGATATCTACAGATCTATTGAATTCTGTGAAGCTGAAGATTACAGATTACTAGACAAGTATTTGTTCCCAGTACAAGGTGACGTTCAAGATTTGAAGTGCACAGTGGAGGACATTCAGCAGGAGATCGAAAACACCAAGAACCAGCTTGCGAGCAAACCTGCCCAATCCGCATCGATCGAAGAGCCTTTGCACCCATCGACCGACGGACATCCATCCACATCGATCGACATGACTACATCGAGATCGATCGATACCACCCTGTCGCCTGTGCACAATACCCAAAACCCCATCACCATGCCGATGAGTACTGATCCAGAGAACACCTACAGCAACACTGGACGGCAGGAGTGCAGTCTATCAAGCATTAAGGAGTGGTTATAGAGAATCCACTATGAGGTACAGGGTTTTCAAGCTAGTATGACCCGAAGCGAGAAAGCCACAAGAAGCTTTTTAACTTCATGGTTTGAAGAATCACAAGACAAGGAGGATACTTGTTTCCCAACAAGTACCTGCAATCCACCTCACTAGCCACCATACCTCCATAGTCAAGCTAAATGACTTTAAATAAGCGCTGAGTTGGAGGCAACCCACTGTTAGGTATGTTGGTGTCGAAAACCGTAATCTCGAAATCAACGTCTGCGATAGCTTCTGTAAAAGATGGAACCATTATTTTCCGCAAAATCATTTTATAAAATGATTAATACCGTTTTATAAAACTCGAAGATCGTTTTATAAAACTCGAGAGATCGTTTTATAAAACTCAAGAGATCGTTTTATAAAACTCGAGAGATCGTTTTAT
>CAKOAT010826265.1:117508-152794 GCA_932364175.1 Eruca vesicaria subsp. sativa | reverse complement strand
GTAACAGTTGTCGATTCTTATTCAATAAAAGCTTTCTTACGATTTCTTATCTTTTTATTCTTGTTGTTCATCCATATTCCTTTAAACTCGTTTGTTTTAGTGATTTCCGCAGAGATCCAGGACCTCGGGAAAATTAGGGTTTCGCCCTAAGTTTCCATATTTGACGGAAAATCGACAGTGTGGATTTCGGTTCCCACAAGGTATTTTCTTACTTAGTTTTATTTTATTTTTACTTCTTACTTTCGTTTTTATTTGTTGTTAGGAACATAGCTACACGATCACTACCTCTATTGACCGATGAAACACTATCTACATCGCCCGACATAACCCTATCTATGACGATCGATGGAAGTGACTCACCATCAATCGATACGAACATCGGTCAAGGATATCGTTCACAATTTTGATATCAGTTACACATTTATTTATTTTTCTTATGCTCTAACTCCGACTAGTTATACACTGAGGACATTGTATGATTTAAGTATGGGGGGAGTGAATCACTGATGCTACTTTACCTTTTTGATCTCTTAAAAAGTTTTTAAAATTTGGTTTTATTGAGTCAAGAAAGGGACAATAATATTTCAAAAAAAAATTTCTTTTTCTTTTTATCTTACTACTCTTTATCACCATTCTCAGAATTGTTGATTGCAGAAAGTACTATAGATGCTAAAGTGGATCACCGATCATCCTATGACAACAATTTTCATGATTGTTTGGAAGAACCAAAGCTGATTTCAAACCTAACCTGACATCTATTGCTTGTCTTGGGGTTCAATATACAAGGGATCAGAATCCTCATGCAAGTCTGGAAGGTAAACGTCTCAAAAAATTTGGTTTCCTTCTCTCCTTCCTTTGGGATCCCGTAAAGAGAAAATAAAAGATTGAAATGATTTCCTGAGAGGCAGAGGAAGAGGTACATTACCCATGACCCCACTATTCTAAATCAAAGGAATGATCACACATTGTGGAAGCGAGGGAGAGGTACATTACTTATGAGCCCACTATTCGCCTACCCTTTGTGAAAAAAAAAAGACTACAAAAGTTGAAAGATCAATAAGATGAACATTAGTTATTCATTGGGATTGATATAAAAGAAAAGAAAGTTTGGGATTGAGAGAAAGGGGATAAAGAGAGAAAAGGAACCAGGATGAGAATAAAGTTGTATGAGTTGAATCCAAGTGTTCTTTGATCGATACTCCCAAGGTAAAGCCTACACCTTTATTTTATGCATAAGTGAAATCAGTAGAGGGGATAGACAGACAGGATTGTTTTAGTTGATTGGCTAGATGCATTTGGTTGCTAAGCTAGGATATGGTATAATGTACTTCTGTAGTTAGTAATATGAGATGTGGCTTGCAACAAAGTAGAAGTGATGATTTTAGAGCTAAGATTTTATTGAGTCCCTACTGTTTTTAAAACTTCTTCCAAAAGAGACTAATGGTTTTCTTGAGGACAAGCAAAAGGTTAAGTCTGGGGAGTTGACCACACTGGAAAAGAAGAGCGATCCAGGGAAGTTCACAATACCCTTTTCCATTAGAGGTGTTGAGTTCCCTCGTACCCTATGTGATACAGGATCTGGAGTCAGCATCCTACCCAAGCTTATGGTAGACAAGTTAGGTCTGAAGATCGAGCCTACTGAAGAATCCTTCATCTTTGTGGATTGTTCTCAGCAGAACTCTAGAGGAATAGTTAGAAACCTTGAGGTACAAATTGGAGATGCCCTAATTCCTACAGACTTCCATGTCCTAGCCAACAAGCTCAACTTGAAGACTTCTCTACTACTTAGAAGAGCCTTCTTAGCCACAGTTAGAGCCATTTGTGATCTCAAATCCAACAAGCTATGTCTAACCCTCATCAACCCTACCATCCACTACAATCCTGTTCCAGTCATCAAGTTTCCAAGGATGAAGAACCCAGCACTCGTAGCAACATGTTTATGTACCCACGAGTATGACTCCATGGTCGAGTATGAAACCGATCCAGATCCAGCGACCGCTGAACGTCTTCTACTATCGACTGATACCAGCCGAACCAAATCGATCGATGGCTACACATTGTCATCGATCGATTTGCTATTCCCCAAGATCGAAGAAGAGTTTCCAGACGGCGATTTTGGCACCAATGATTTGGAGAATGATTATTACATGCCCGAGGTAGCTAGCATCACTACTCAGGAGGAGTACGATGCAGATTATGAAGAGGAACGAGCCATCGAGTATAGATCTTTTAGCAAAGACGAAGTCAGACTTCCTCTCCCATCTTTCATCTTCCGACCATCGACCGACGGAGACCCCTCTCCATCGACCGATATGCCCCAACCCAGATCGCTCAAACGACATTTTGATTCAACGAGCGACGAACCTTACTTCGCACAAGTCTATGTCCCACACGAACCATGAGACGTAGATTACTCGATTGGAAGCTGGGCGAGCAGTTATCATGAGAGTTTTGCAGTAGATACAGCACCACTACCATACGCGATCCGACCTTAAGCACCCGTATCGACCGACACGGAGCACCAGCCATCGACAGACATGTTCCTCAACAGATCGACCGATGCACAAGCTCCACCATCGATCGATACAACATTTACACCATCCGAGGTACAAACACATAATTTCGATTTTACTTCACTAATTTCGCATGAATATGGTATTTTCAGGGATCCAGAAGGTCATGCACGAGCAATAGATGGAAGAATCATCCGAATATCCACATAAGACGTTGCAGACATCCTTCAGATGGCTAATGGACCCATCAGTACCTACATACAACCACCCATCCACAGGAACGATCAGCACCAACCACCTCATGAACAAGATGGTGCATAATACATTCATTCCAACTCAGCAGATCCAGCAAATCAACGCCTATCGATCGATACCTGGAAGAGAGCATCGATCGATATACATCGCGAGTTTGGGAAGAGAGCTTTCAAACACGGAGTTCGTCGTTTCTTATGGGAAAAGAAGGACAAATTTGGTGTCTACAGAGATGAGAGTGGTTATGCACGAAGCATCAATGGTGACATCATCCATGTCTACAAAGAAGACATTGAGAAGCTGCTTAATAGTGCCACAATGTTTGAGCGCTCTTGTATCTGTCTACCGGAGCACGCGGAACAGTTCACTAAAGGAGTTCCAGTTTGCAAGCTCTACACACAAGCAGAGGTCACACACATGCTGAATGAAAGAACCAGTGAACACAACTGGGAGAAAGCAGGATTGAGCTTAGAACATGAGAAAGTCATCTCGAGACTTCAAGGATAACTACTATGGAATACGTCAAGCAATGACTTAGCTCGCAAGGAGAGGAAAGCCCTACAAAAAGAGGTGGATGCACTTCGCAATGAACTTGAATCTCAGAGATGACCATCGACCGATGCAGCACCATCAACATCGATCTACACAACCTTTGACGCACCTATCGAGAGTCACCTACAGAAGCTATCGATCGATGATATACCAAGCACATCGATCGATAATCCCGCACCAGACTACTGTACCAGACAAGAACTTGAAGAAGCCACAAGAGATATCTACAGATCTATTGAATTCTGTGAAGCTGAAGATTACAGATTACTAGACAAGTATTTGTTCCCAGTACAAGGTGACGTTCAAGATTTGAAGTGCACAGTGGAGGACATTCAGAAGGAGATCGAAAACACCAAGAACCAGCTTGCGAGCAAATCTTCCCAATCCGCATCGATCGACGAGCCTTTGCACCCATCGACCGACGGACATCCATCCACATCGATCGACATGACTACATCGAGCTTGATCGATACCACCCTGTCGTCTGTGCACAATACCCAAAACCTCAACACCATGCCGATGAGTACTGATCCAGAGAACACCTACAGCAACACTGGACGACAGGAGTGCAGTCTATCAAGCATTAAGGAGTGGTTACAGAGAATCCACTATGAGGTACAGGGTTTTCAAGCTAGTATGACCCGAAGCGAGAAAGCCACAAGAAGCTTTTTAACTTCATGGTTTGAAGAATCACAAGACAAGGAGGATACTTGTTTCCCAACAAGTACCAGCAATCCACCTCACTAGCCACCATACCTCCATAGTCAAGCTAAATGACTTATTTTTTTAAATAAGAGCTGAGTGGGAGGCAACCCACTGTTAGGTATTTTCTTACATAGTTTTATTTTATTTTTACTTCTTACTTTTGTTTTTATTTGTTGTTAGGAACATAGCTACACGATCACTACCTCTATCGACCGATGAAACACTGTCTACATCGCCCGACATAACCCTATCCATGACGATCGATGGAAGTGACTCACCATCAATCGATACGAACATCGGTCAGGGATATCGTTCACAATTTTGATATCAGTTACACATTTATTTATTTTTCTTATGCTCTAACTCCGACTAGTTATACACTGAGGACATGGTATGATTTAAGTCTGGGGGGAGTGAATCACTGATGCTACTTTACCTTTTTGATCTCTTAAAAAGTTTTCAAAATTTGGCTTTATTGAGTCAAGAAAGGGACAATAATATTTCAAAAAAAAATTTCTTGTTCTTTTTATCTTACTACTCTTTAGCACCATTCTCAGAATTGTTGATTGCAGAAAGTACTATAGATGCTAAAGTGGATCACCGATCATCCTATGACAACACTTTTCATGATTGTTTGGAAGAATCAAAGCTGATTTCCAAACTAACCTGACATCTATTGCTTGTCTTGGGGTTTGGTATACAAGGGATCCGTATCCTCATGCAAGTCTGGAAGATAAAAGTCTCAAAAAATTTGGTTTCCTTCTCTCCTTCCTTTGGGATCCCGTAAAGAGAAAATAAAAGATTGAAATGATTTCCTGAGAGGCAGAGGAAGAGGTACATTACCCATGACCCCACTATTCTAAATCAAAGGAATGATCACACATTGTGCAAGCGAGGGAGAGGTACATTACTTATGAGCCCACTATTCGCCTACACTTTGTCAAAAAAAAAAGACTACAAAAGTTGAAAGATCAATAAGATGAACATTAGTTATTCATTGGGATTGATATAAAAGAAAAGAAAGTTTGGGATTCAGAGAAAGGGGATAAAGAGAGAAAAGGAACCAGGATGAGAATAAAGTTGTATGAGTTGAATCCAAGTGTTCTTTGATCGATACTCCCAAGGTAAAGCCTACACCTTTATATTATGCATAAATGAAATCAATAGAGGGGATAGACAGACAGGATTGTTTAAGTTGATTGGCTAGATGCATTTGGTTGCTAAGTTAGGATATGGTATAATGTACTTCTATAGTTAGTTATATGAGATGTGGCTTGCAACAAAGTAGAAGTGATGATTTTAGAGCTAAGATTTTATTGAGTCCCTACTGTTTTTAAAACTTCTTCCAAAAGAGACTAATGGTTTGCTTGAGGACAAGCAAAAGGTTAAGTCTGGGGAGTTGATATACCATGATTTTGACCCGCTTTTAGCCATGGTATTGATATGTTTTTATGAGTTTTATATATGTTTTGGAGTCTATTAGGTATGTTTTCAGGTTCAGGAGCATTTTGGAGTAAAGTGATGATTTAGGTGCCCTTTTGGAGCTTAAAGGAGAGTTTTCCGAGATGACTATGAAGATCAGACAATAAGGACACATATCGATCTATACACACCCTGTGTAATCGATTGCTAACGCTTCTATTGAAGATGAAGTCGAGAAACTCCATCGATCGATGTATACCATGTACCATCGATCGATATGATGCGTGGAGATTAAGTCCAACTTGGCCGACTTGAAGCCCAAGTCTTCCCAATATTACAATAATGCCCCTGACAAGTTTTTAACCTAATGGAACTCTTATTTATAGTTTTTTCCATTGTGTTTGGCTAGACATGCTTATTGAATGTTTCTATTGTTCTAGTTATGTACTTAGCAATAAAGTATTTCTTTTCATCTTAATTTCTTAAAGGTTATAGAATTCTAGATTCAGAGGAAACACACAAAGAGATTTGTTGTTCCAAGAACCAAAAGTTCAATCCTCTAATCTATGAGTTTCTATTATTACCTAGCTGTTATGAATCTCTCAGCTATGTCTGAGTAGATTTATTTGTTAGATTTAGGGTTCAAATAGTTATGAGGGATTAGCCCCAACTATGGAATATGATTTGTTGATATTCATTATCCAAATGAACCCTAATGCTTACTCTAGAGTAGCTACCTAGAGTATGATCATGGATGTGATTTAACTTGTTAATCATTGTCCTGAAATCATTTGGCATGAGCTTAGATCCTATAGGGTTGTGCGAGAGCCGGTCTATGATCTTGGTGAACACAGTTTTGATTCGATCTTATGCTATATCGGTCGATACTCCTATAGAGTCATCGATCGACAGCAACCTATATCGTCCGATCTGGCGATCGTACCATCGGTCGATATTGCTGGCAATAAGATCAATGGATGTGCCTATTTAGCGACTGTTATAAGATCTATCTAAGAATCAAAGTTCTCACATATCTTGCAAGCAATTCATTAAAACATCTATAGCATTATAATCCTAATTATCTGAATAGCAACCTTGAATCTAACTACTTTCTTTTATTGTTTTAAACCTAAACCCATTCTCTTGAGCAACTTATCATTGCTTACAAAACCGCAATTTACTATTTTAAACCTAATTAACCTAGCATAATCATTTAGGATTACATCTATTGTGTTCCTTAGTTCTCTGTGGATTCGATCCCTAAGTACTACAACTGAACCTCTTTTTTGAGAGAGTAATTCACTTCTTAGGGTTAAACATTTGAGTGATATCAGCCAATAACTATCTTTAGGACACGCTTTATTGAGATCGGTGAAATCGATGCAAACTCGCCACTTTCCATTCCTTTTCTTTACGACGACAGGATTGGCGAGCCAGTCAGGATACCGAACTTCTGTGATCAATCCCACTTTGAGGAGTCTGTCAACTTCGTTGTTGACCGCTTCGGCGTGTTCTGGAACCAGTTTTCATCTTTTTTTGTTTGACGAGTTTGGATGTTGGGTCAACGTTAAGTTCATGACATGTGATGTTAATGTCGATTCCTGGCATATCTTCCGCAGTCCAAGCGAACGTGTTCGAGTTTCGTTTCAGACATGTCAGTAGTTCGGTTTTTAAGGTCTCGCTATGGTTTGCACCGATTTCGACGCAGCGCTCTGGAAAAGCCTCGTCGATGCACACTGAGACGACGGGTTCGCAGGTTGGCACGCGTTTAATTTCCAATGCCTCATCTGCTCGCAACCGCCAAAAGAGTTCCATTTTATCTTGCTCTGGGACGTTTTTGAGGGCCGTCGACTTCTTTTTCTTTTTGGAAGAAATGTCAACCGGCAGATTCTTTCATTTTAAATCTGCGGCATAGCAAACTTGCGAGGTCCTCCGATTTCCCCATATGGTCTCGATTCCGCACGGATTCGGAAACTTAAGACACAAATGGTAGGTCGACGGAATTGATTGCATCGAATTTAACCACGGTATTCCTACGATCGCGTTGTAAGACATGGGTCGATCGACGACTTGGAATTTGACGTTTTTCACTATGCTCCCGGCGCAAACCGTAAGGTTGATTGTACCGAGAATCATGGTGACTTCTCCCAAGAGTCCTACTAGTGGGCTTGCGTTTTCCGCGATTTCAGACATATCGATTTTCATTCTCTCGAGAGTGTTTTTGAAGATGATATCAGCAGAGCTTCCGGTATCGACTAATATCCTCGCGACATCCATATTCTGGATCGTCAGCTCGATAACGAGAAGATCGTTGAGAGGTTTGATCGAATCGATTGTTGCTCTTTTCTCGAACGAGATGACGTCGCCGTTTGGATTAGGCATGTCTTTTTTGTTCGTTCTAGCGATTATTTTGTAAGAGAATCCGACCCCCCCCCCTCCTTCTACCGCCAAAATGTGGGAACCGAAATCCACACTGTCGATTTTCCGTCAAATATGAAAACTTAGGAAATCACTAAAACAAACGAAATCAACAAAATATGGATGAACAACGAAGAACAGAGAATGAAGAATTTGCGTGAAAGCTTTTTATTGAATAAGACATTGACAACTGTTACAAGAGAGAATTGCAGAACTTAGACGTTGAAACGTTCTAAGGATCTGGCTTGCTAGTCTAAACGCTAAGTCCTAAATTTCTAAGCTAACAGCCGCCTCTCTTGGTCTGATTTTCGTGTCCCTGCTTCTGCCATATGCCTCTTTCTTATATACTCCCTTCCTTGGCGGTTTGGTCCTTCCATTTCGCCCAGATTCGAGTTTATCGGGAATCTTCCATTTATCTTGATCTTTCCTTTTTTTCCCGTGAAAATCTTCTATTTATCTTCAAACTTGCCAATTACCTTCAAACTTGACATTTATCTTCCTCCTGCGGGTAAATCGTGAAAACGTTATCGTATCTTCGGGTTAGATTTTTTTAAAGTCGCGAGATTAGCTTTTATCACGTTTTTAGGACCTTCCGAGCCGTTCTGCGATAAATCCGTTTTACGGCTTTGTACGAGATCGTTTCCTGATCCGATGCCGTTTTTAGTAAATTCCCCGAGTTAATCGTAAAGTTTAGCTATGTTTTTTGTTTGGTTAATCGTTACTGTTTTTACGATTCACTTGACGTTTTTATTAAAAACGTGGGAGATCGAGGCTCGGGATGGTCGGCTCGACGTACGGTGAGCTATCCGTGAAGCCTCTAGCTCGTCGAACGGCGAGCTAGTCGGGATGAGACTAGCTTGCCGAACGGTGAGCTGGGCCAGCTGGCTTAGCTCGACGTTCGGCGAGCTAGTCGTGATGGGACTAGCTCGCGTTTTACGGCGGTTTCGGTTTTTCGCGGTTTTGTACTTAACTCGTACGATCGTGTAATCAACGTTCATTTCGTTCTTCCGAGATAACGATTTCCGAGTTTTTACGCGGATTTCCTTTGTTCGGAAATTTCTTTTGGATTTATAAAACGATTTCTCGAGTTTTATAAAACGATTTCTCGAGTTTTATAAAACAATTTTTGTATTTCGTGGAAAGTAATGATTTTATCTTTACAGAAGTTATCGTAGACGTTGATTTCGAGATTACGGTTTTTGACACCAACAATAATCTCGAGGACTATACAGCATCTCTCGTCGCAATCATGCGGTTGGAAAATCTCTGCGAAACTTCAGAATGAAACTCGATGATTTGCAGAAGTCATACAGATTTTCTCCAACTTGATAAAACAAGTTTCGTATAAGAATCGAAAAATTATATGAGAAATCTTTAAGCGTCAAAGAATTGATCTCATTCTCCGTCGAACCGAGTGAGTCACGGAATAATATCAAGAACATTTGCGGCAAAAAGAAAAATCGAGAACACAAAGCAGCAATAGATTACACATCCTCCATTCTCGCTGACTGATCCTATTGCTGGTCATGTGATTCATTCCGCCCAAGAAATCCGCTAAAACATTTTGCGACTAGATCTCGGATGTGTAACAGGTTTGGCGAAAAGTACTTTCTTTATAGCGAAAACCAAGCTATACGATCCGGCACTGAGCGACCAATCTAAACTTTGCTTCCTCGCGCCACGATCTGGAAGATCTCACTCTTTAGCCCTTCGGTTCACGAGCATCCGCTCTCATTCTTCCCGATTACATCCAAGAATGAAACCGCCCCGCAAGCGATTCCGCACGGGCTCTGCATCGAGCTTCTTAGGCTCTGTCTCCCTCTTGTAAAAAAAGAAACAACTTCCATACAAAAAAAGACTATACGAAACTTACGTCGTATAAATCGAACCTAAAACGGAAAAAACGTTTTTTACAACCACGAGCATACTTGGCATATCAATCTCGACAAACGCTATTTGGCCCTTTTCCGATCATACTTCGCTTCAATGACCGGGTCCAAGTCTACAAACCGACTCGACTTCATAGCGCGAAAGTGTCATGGTCTAATCCTTTACCAATTGTGTCCCTGTCTATGCGGCTAAATACAACCTTCACGCCAACAATACATTCAACGGGTAATGCAAACTTTTCGAAAATCGGCTAAGTTCTTTATCCTCACGATTCACTCTATTTCCTAAGGAAGTTTCCTACAAAATCCGACAGAGCTTCTGAAGCCGTACAAGTCTCGGAAGGTCAACACTTCAAAAAGCACTGTAACTAAAGACGCTTTGTTTCAGGAGCAAACTTACGCGACCCCTCGGTCCTAACTGCCCTAGCATGAATCAAACTTTTTGACATCCAAAACAGGAACATAAGTTTTGGCTGCGAATGTTCGCAAACAAGTAAAAGTGTTTCTGCGAAAGCAGGGTTAAGAAAAAACTCTTGCGACACCACACAACATCTTTGAGCTCGCAAACGTTTCAAACATGACACGCGACATATAAAATAAAAACCAACTTTCAGCACTGTGAGACGTCGCAGACGTAACGACAAGTTCGTCCATCACGAGGGTCAGGATCTCCAAGGGGCGCACAACTACGCCATCAACGCTGGACCGGAGCAAGGGCAAACCACGGGTAACACGTGGACGAGAAATTCGAATTACGATGAGAATTCTTTCTGTGACCTCCACCAAACCTGTGGGCATTCCACCGTGAACTGCAAAGTTCTCGGCGCCAGACTTGCCGCAAAATTGGTCGCGGGAGAAATCTCCGAGATATCCAGTGTTAAGGATCTCATCCGCGATTCGGATCGCCTTCCGAAGAACGACAGGAACGAGCGAGCGGAAACTCCGCCTCAGGGAAACTAGTCAGGCGAAAAACACGAACGAAGGCAAGACGAGAAGGGTAACGACTCTAACCGCCGAAAAATCAACATGATTATCGGTGAATCGCAATATTATAGCGACACCGTCTCGTCTATCAAATCCTACCAACGCAAAGCCGAAACCGGCTCGAGTTAGAAGGTGTCATCGGACGACACTCCAAAGGGCATAATCTCGTTCGACGATGCTGAAAACGGCGGAAACGACCAACTGCATGCCGATCCCCTTGTCATCGATTTGGTGATAAGCGATCTAGAAGTCGCTCGAATTCTGGTCGATACCGGAAGTACGGTCAACGTCATCTTCCGCAACACGTTAGCACGTATGGGAATAGAACTCTCGAAAGTCGAACCTATTCCAAAACCATTGACTAGCTTTTCCGGCGAGACATCGATAACCTTGGGATCGATCCGGCTACCGGTGGCAGCCAAAGAAGTGACGAAAATCGTCAACTTCGCAGTTGTCGATTTCCCGGCCATCTACAATGTGATCATGGGCACGCCTTGGATAAATTCCATGAAGGCGGTTCTGTCAAAATATCACTTAGGCATCAAATTCCCAACACCTACGGGAGTCGGAGCAATTTGGGGATGCCAAAGACAATCGCGATCCTGCTTCCTGGCCGAACATAAGCTGACGCAATTGGCGGTAGAAATCGTGAAACCAAAACGGGCAAAGGTCACGCCACCGCCCGCAGAAGACGACCCAAAGCAAGCAACGGTCGAGAAACCACAAGTTCCCGCACCCATCGCTTCTACCCGGCTGGAGGAGACAATCCCAGACAAAGACATCGATCCCGCAACTAAAGCGATCGAGAAGTCTGCGACAGCCGAGTAAGCACACTCGCACAAACAATCAGAACTACGAGAGGGCTTGATTTCCGAAAGGAATACGTAGGCAGCTCGCCTAAAAGACGAGTTCAGCTATCCCCCCTTCCAAAACGGGGGGGGGGGATTGGATGAGTATACGAATATTCGTATACTCCCAAATTTTTAAAAACTTTTGTTTTGTAATCGAAAAATTTTCGAAACTTTTCTAATAAAGGCAAAGTTAGAATATTATAAAATCTCCGCTGCTATCGTAAACGCAAATTCCAAACCTCCGGAAATTACTTCCGCAACAACTAATCATCGTTTCTATAAAATTTATACATCAAAATATTTTCGGAAAGAACCGGCGAGACGTCGCCTAAATTCCCGAGAAAATTATTCCACTAAGTCCGTCCGCGACTATAAAAACACGAACGCTCGGCGATTGGCCCCCGTCGAGCACGCTAGCCGTCCTAAACAAACGCACCGACCTATCGGTCCGCATACATCCGACTAGGATAAAATAGCGCGTTATAAAAGAAATCCAAATTTTTGGTCAGCACTTCCGGGCAACTTAGAAATTGTTCCCGGTGAGATGCTCGATTTCAACCATACGAATCGTATAAGCCGAGAACCTATCGCGGATTCTAAATTGGTATGGAATCTGGTTAAAATCGCAATAGGCAAAACGAAAGCCGACTAGTCATCGCATAGCCTCAATCCGAAAGTAAACCTAGGTCTTGCCTAAACCCAGCACACTGGTCTCTAACGTCTCAAGGAATGAATTGAGATCCTAAAGGCATGTCTCTTCGCCCACATCTAAAACACTCGCGAAAAACGAAACATTCCTATACGAGCGCAGAAAGTGATCCTTTGTGACTGCTCTGTGAGCTTCAATAGACCCTCAAGATTTTCGGGGAGTACTTAGTTCACCAGCAGGCGAACTGGGAACTCCCCGACTAGTTCGCCTACTCGCAAACTAAGCCAGCTTGGCTTAGTTCGCCAGCAGGAGAACTAGAGATTTCCCGGACAGTTCGTCAAACCGGCGAGCTGGATCGGACCGGCTCGATTCTCCCGCATCCCCGATTGAAAACTTACGTCCTTCGACACGGTCGCATTCTGAACCACGGCTGAAATGTCTCTCGTTTCGTCTCGATCCGACTTATCATTCGAATTTTACGATAAAAATTGTAAAACTCCGTTTTCTTGAAAAGAACTCGAAGAAATCTTATAAAACGGTAACGGTTAAACAACACACCGAACATCGCCTAAACTATACTATTTATCCGAGATTTTTCGTTAAAGTCGTAAAAACGTATTTTAAACAAAAACGTCGAGTAAATCGTAAAAAACGCGTTTTAATAAAAATGTCGAGTAAATCCTAAAAGACGGAAACGATTAACCGAGAAACAAACGTATGTAAACATTACGAATAACTCGAGGAATTTACTAAAAACGGCATCGAATCAGGAAACGATTCCGAACAAGGTCAAGAAACGGATTTATAGTAAAACAGCCCGGAAGGTCCTAAAAACCGATAAAAGCCCATGTCGCGATCTCAACAGAATCTAACCCAAATATACGATAACGTTTTGGCGGTTTACTCGCAGAAGGAAAATAAATGTCAAGCTCGAAGATAAAAGGAAAGTTGAAGACAAATAGAAGATTTCCGCGGAAGAAAAGGAAGGATCGAGAAAAATGGAAGATTTCCGATACACTCAAATCCGGGCAAAATTGAAAGATCGAATCGCCAAGGCAGGGAGTATATAAGAAAGAGGTATAGGGCAGAAGCACACACGATTTTCAGAGCTCTCACCACCAAAAACTAGCATTTAGGAATATTTATGTTTTCTATTAGCGAGCTGCGTCTCAACTAGGGTTTTCGTTCTTAGACTTCTAGGGATTTTTCCGATGGCTCATGCAGCTAAGGCTACTCTCGTTGTAACAGTTCTTACGCAGATTCGGAATAAGAACCTCTTTGCTCTCGATTTCATTTATTCTCTTTTTAATTATAAGTTCGTCGTTTTCTTAATCTTCGTTGTGCGGTTCTGCAGATAGTCGGTTCCTCTGGAAACCTAGGGTTTTCCCAAAGTTTCCTTATTTACGATTTATTGACAGTAGGTGGATTTCGGGTCCCACATCCGGAACCAAGCTTTTGGGAGTCTACATATGTGGGAACCAAAATTCGCACTGTTGATTTCCGTAAAATAAGAAAACTTAGGAAAACCCTAATTTTCCAGAGGACCCGGATCTCTGCCAAATCCAACGACAAGTAACCAAATAAATACGGAAAATATAAAAAACATGATAAAATGAATTTATAGAGAAACAAGATCTTATTTCGAATCGCGTAAGAGCGTTGCGATCATTAAAAGAGATTACAAAGGTTTTGGGTGCAGGGGCCGTCAACGATACCTAGTTCTAGCAACATAAAACCCTAAACCTAGTCGAGACGCAGCTCGATAACAAAGGACGAAAAAAATAAGAAAAAGAGAGTTTGATTGATTTTGGACTGAACCTTATGAAAGGCTCCTACCTACCCCTTTCGAGGATCAAGTCGAACGTAGTTCAATTGGTAGAGCTTGACAAGAGATCGAACTGCCTTGGCAATTTCATCTAGTAAGTAAGCGCCAGTCATAAAAACCGAACTTGTCGAGAATAAAGCCTTAAGTTTATAAGTGCAGAGAATTCTAAGTCTAGAAAAGTTGTAAAAGTCTCAGATGAGAGCTCTTAAAATCGTCCTCTTGCTTCTGTCCTCGACCTTCTGCTTAGATACTCCTTCTCTAGGCGGTTTAGTCTTTTGCTTTTCCTCCCTGATTCGTGTTTATCGGAAATCTTCCATTTATCTCGATCTTTCCATTTTTCTGCAGAAAGCTTCTATATATCTTGAATCTTGACATTCCTGCGGATAACAGATAGACCGTCATTGTATCTTTGGGTTGGACCCTGTCCAAAGTCATGAGTGGGCTTTTATCGCATTTTAGGATCTTTCGAGTCGTTTTACGACTTAGACAAGATCGTTTCCTGATACGACGAAGTTTTTAAGTAAACATCTCAAGTTAATCGTATAGTTATGCAATGTTCTGTTTTTCATTTAACCGTTGCCGTTTTATATGATTTACTCAAGGTTTTACTAAAAACGCGTGTTTTATGATTTTTTTATAAAAGATCTCGAGTTAATCGTATTGTTTGGCAGTGTTTGGTGTTTCGTTTAACCGTTGCCGCTTTATACGACTTACTTGAGGTTTTACAAATAAAACACGTCTTTATAAAAGCGCTCGATTTAATCGTATAGTTTGGCAATGTCCGGTGTTTTGTTTAACCGTTGCCGTTTTATACGATTTACTCGAGGTTTTACTAAAAACACGTCCTTTACTGTTTTTATCGTAAAACTAAAACGTTAAGGCGGATTGAGACGAAACGAAGGACGTTCCGAGCATGGTTCAGAGTATAACTGGATCGAGGGACACATATTGTTGAATTCAGCTCGCCCATGGGCGAGCTAGACAGATGCGTGCAGCTCGCCTATGGGTGAGCTGGACAGATGCATGCAGTTCGCCCACGGGCGAGCTGGTCACATGTGTGATCTAGCTTGCCTGTTGGCGAGCTGGACGGGTGCTCGGTTCTTGGTCTGTTCTTGTTTTCTCGACCGGAGATTTTTGCGGAGGATGTAAGGAGAAGTGTCCGTAGGCATTGACTTCAATCTCAACAATAGTTGCAACATCTCAGAGAGTTTGGATGTTACGGCCGTTTTCGGTAACTTGGCCAACAAAACAATCGCGGGCTGTTTTATTTTATTTTCTGATGATTTTCCGATGATTTCCAAGATGACGATTTTCGAGTGTAAGGAGTTGCTTTGTTCGGAGACTCGTTAGATTTATTCTCGACACTTTTTCGTGTTTTTAAATCTTATTCTTAACTTTGCGGAAAGTTTTTGTCGTTGATTCCGTCGTAACCGATTTTGATCCCAACACCAACGAGGAGGTCTTTTTATTATTTCATACTTTGATACTAGTTTTCCGCAACTTTGTATCTCCCTAGAAAGTCTATAGTTTCTTGTAGGCTTTTTCTGGGACTTTTAGCCATTGATTCGATCGTGACCGATTTTAACCCCAACAGTTATCCCACAACTAGTTAGAACCTTGAGAGTCTAGCGTGAGGTTGTAGAGAGTGATTAGACCATTTTAGGCAAGTTAGGCGGAATTAATGGTTGAAAAGTCCATTGAAAGTGGTATTCCCACTCTCATTGGAATTGAAAGAAGTAGGATTGGGTTGCGCCTAGTGAAGGCGGCCAATGTACCCTCTTGAAGGGATGAAGCCTTTCCTAGTTTGTTTTGGAGTTAGGGTTCGTATGACCTGTTTTAGACTGACACCTTTACAGTCTAGTTATGCGCAGAAATTATCGAACATGGCGATATCAATGATGTTTTGTATCTGCCTCAAGACTTGACTCGTAGGTTGTTTGCTTCGGCAAAGTGCGGTCATTATATTTTTAGGCTGGCCGTATGCAGCTTCGAATCCGTGCCGCTTTGCAGCCGTCTTTTAAATTGTGTTTTGCGTTTTAAGAACAAGTTTTTATTCGTATGAATGTGGAGGGAAGAATATGAGTTGTCATCTCATAGTCTAACTCTTTTTTGTAGATCGCCCTATTCGCTTGCTCGTTTTAGGATGTTTAGATTTTGTGAGCGTTTAGATATGGACGAAGAGACATGATTTTAGGATCTCATTTCATGCCTTGAGACTTTAGAGACCAGTGTGCTGGGTTTAGGGAAAGACCTAGGTTTACTTTCGGTTTTAAGGCTTTGCGATGACTAATCGGCGTTTGTTTTGCCTGTTGCTATTTTAACCTGATTCCGTACCGATTTAAAGTCTGCGGTAGGTTCTCGGCTTATACGACTTGTCTAGTCGGAATCGAGCATCCCGAAGGTGCTGACCAAAATTTGGATATCTTTATAGCGCTATTACCCTTGTGTCGGGTTTATGAGAGCTATCGAGATAACTTAAGTTTGTTTAGGATTGTTGCGAGTTTGTTGTGATCAGCAACAAACTTTGGTGGTAGATGTTACCGTTTCTTGGACCTTCGCGAAGGATACATATCTTATCAAGTTTTGTATGTTTTATAGTCGCAGATGGACGGTTGGGTCTTCCAAGAAAATTATTTTATCGAGAAAGGTATTTTTTTCGAAAAACTATTCTTCAGGCGCATGCGACGTCTCGCAATGCCGAAGATCAGTTTTTCTTTCATATGTCGCGTTTAGTGTTTGAAAAATTTGCGGGCTTGAATATGTTGCGCGGTGTTGCAAAGGTTATGTCTTAACCGTGCTTTGCACGAACACTTTGGTTTGTTTGCGGACATTCGCAGCCAAAACTTACGTTCCTGCTTGGATGTTAAGTAGTTTTATTCATGCTAGAGCAATTAGGACTGAGGGGTCGCGTAAGTTGTTTCCCCGAAACAAAGTGTCTTTAATTACGGTGCTTTGTGAAGTGTTAACCTACTGTTGGGGTCAAAATCGGTACGACGGAATTAATAGCCAAAATTCCCCGCAAAAATACAAAAGGAACAGTTTTATAAAACCCGAGGAGTAGTTTTATAAAACTCAAAGTCATTGATAAAACTCGCAGACCATTTTATAAAACTCGAAAGACCGTTTTATATAACTCGAAAGGCCGTTTTATAAAACCCGAAGATCGTTTTATAAAGCTCGATAATCGTTTTATAAAACTCGAAAGGCCGTTTTATAAAACCCGAAGATGTTTTATAAAACTCGAGAATCGGTTATAAAACTCGAGAAGCCGTTTTATAAAACTCGAAGATCGTTTTATAAAACTCAAGGATCGTTTTATAAAACTCGAAAATCCGTTTTATAAAACTCAAAGATCGTTTTATAAAACTCAAAGATCGTTTTATAAAACTCAAAGATTGTTTTATAAAACTCGAATATCGTTTTATAAAACTCGAAGATCGTTTTATAAAACTCGAAGATCATTTTATGAAATCCGAAGATCGTTTTATAAAACTCGAGAATCGTTTTACGAAACCGCAAAAAAACTGAAACAGCCGTAAAACGCGAACTAGTCACGACTAGTTCGCCCATGGGCGAACTAAGCCAAGCCAGCTTAGTTCGCCGATGGGCGAACTAGGAGACACTCAAGTAGTTCGCCCATCGGCGAACTAAGCCGGGCCGGCTTAGTTCGCCGATGGGCGAACTAGAGAATTCCCGGATATCCTGCACCTCGATCTCCCGCATTCCCGATTTGAAACTTACATCTTTCGACAAGGTCGCTTTCTAAACCACGGCCGAAACATCTCCCGTTCCATCTCGATCCGACCTACCGTTCGAGTTTTACGATAAAAACCGTAAAACTTCGCTTTCTCGGAAAGAACTCGAGGAAATCGTATAAAACGGAAACGGTTAAACAAAACACCGAACATTGCCTAAACGATACTATTTATTCGAGATTTCTCGTTGAAATCATAAAAACGCGTTTTTAATAAAAATCGCCGAGTAAGTCTTAAAAAACGTGTTTTTAATAAAAAGTCGAGTAAATCGTAAAACCTTGCGGTTAACTCGAGTAATTTATTAAAAACGACGTCAGATCAGGAGACGATCCCGTAAAAAGTCGGAAAACGGATTTACCGCAAAACGGCCCAAAAGGACCTAAAACGCGATAAAAACCCATCTCGCGATTTCAATGGAATCTAACCCGCAGATTTGATAACGTTTTGACGGTTTACTCGCAGGAGGAATATAAAAGTCAAGTTTGAAGATAAAAGGAAGGTTTAAAGAAAAATAGAAGATTTCCGCGGAAGAAAAGGAAGGATCAAGAAAAATGGAAAATTCCCGATATAGTCGAATATGGGCGAAATGGAAAGAACTCAAGGAAATCGTTTCGTCTCGATCCGTCGTATCGATCGAGTTTTTGATAAAAACCGTAAAGTCTTGTTTTCTAGAAAGAACTCAAGGAAATCGTATAAAATGGAAAACGTTAAAAAAAACACCTAACATTGCCTAAACTATACGATTTACTCAAGATTTTTCGTGAGGAATCGTAAAAAACACGTTCTTAATAAACCTCGAGTAAATCGTAGAAAACGGCAACGATTAACCGAAACATCGAACCTTGCCAAACTTTGCGATTAACTTGAGAAACTTATTTAAAAACGGCATCGCATCAGGAAACGATCTCGTAAAAAGTCATAAAACAGTTTTATCGCAAAACGGCTCGAAAAGTCCTAAAACGCGATAAAAGCCTATCTTGCGACTTTAACGAAATCTAACCCAAAGATACGACAACGTTTTGACGATTTACTCACAGAAAGAAGATAAATGTCAAATTTGAAGATAAATGTCAAGTTTGAGGATAAATAAAAGATTTTCGCGAGAAAAAAAGGAAAGATAAAGATAAACGGAAGATTCTTGACAAACTCAAATCTGGGCGAAATGGAAAGACCAAACCGCCAAGGAAGGGAGTACTTTTCTCCGGAGGTCACCAACCTTCTTCGCGGCGGCCCACTTCATTGGGGATACTTTTCTCCGAAAAGGATCCGTCGCACCGTTGCCTATTATTCATCCGGTTTTTCTCGGGACAGTTATACTGAGGTTGAGGCGGATGATGGTGCGGAGGAGAGGGAAAGATCCAGATCTCCGCAGGATAGAAAATTTCAGATCGGTCGTGGTCGAGCGTTTGACGATGATATCAATATCAAATATCTTATTGATTTTTCAGCCTCCGAATTCGATCCGACCGAGATGCCGTCTTGAGAACCGGCTGACACACCACTTGCAAAGCCGTCGAGGCTTTTTAACAAAGTTTGTCTATTTTGCTTTATCTCGGTCGCCTTTTTCGTTTTTATAAAGGATGATTTTTCCCGTTTTGCAGGGTCTTCCCTTTATGACCGAGGCGGTGAATGCGAATAGTGCGGAACTTCGCAGGGCCGAGTCTAGAGCTGCAGCGGCGGAGGCGTAGGCTGCTCGTCTCAAAGAGAAGATCAATGCCAGTTCCTCTTGGGCCCAGGATTTAGCCGTAAGAGAGGCCGCTCGTGTGAGAGAGGAGTATGAAGCAGAATCTCGTCGAAGCTTAGAGTTTTCCAACACGATGGTTCACCGTGCTCGTAGAGCAGGAAAAAGAGAGGTTGCTGCGGAGTTCATGGCTCGCCGTGAGCGGTTTGTGCCCCTTTATGCGGAATTCTAAGATGCGCAAAGGGCGAATGGCAATTTACACGAGTGTCGGGGCATAGCCGGGGGTATGCATCTTACCCAAAAACCGGACTATTCGTATGAGGTCGTGATTGCGAAGCAGAAAGCGCGTCTGGCTAAGAGAGAAAAGAAAAAGAACGAGTCCGTCATTCCCGGGAAGCACATGTGAGATCAGTGGAAACCCATTGTGGTGTCACCAGATTCGGTCGAGATCGGACCTGGGATCTCGGACGTAGAGGGCGAAGGTTATCAGTCCGCGTTTGATGACTTCAGTGTGTGATGTTATTTTTTTATGATTTCGTTGTTGTTTTTCCTGAACTGGCCGTTGGTGGCTTTGAATCCCTACCGCTAGGCGTGTGTATTTGAAGACTTTCTTAAATATTTTCTAAGTATGAAATTTGCGATGGTTCTCGGCTTATACGATTCGTATGGTTGGAACCGAGCATCTCACCGGGAACAATTTCTAAGTTGCCCGGAAGTGCTGACCAAAAATTTGGATTTCTTTTATAGCGCGCTATTTTATCCTAGTCGGATGTATGCAGACCGATAGGTCGATGTGTTTGCTTAGGACGGCAAGTATGCTCGGTTCTTTCCGAAAATATTTTGATGTACGGGTTTCATAGAAACGATTAAGTTGTTGTAACTGCGGAAGCGATTTCCGGATGTTTTGAATTCGTTTTTTTGCGTTTTCGATAGTAGCGGAGATTTTATACGAATACTCGTATACTCGCCCACTCCCCCCCTTCGTTTTGGAAGGGGGGATAGCTGAACTCGTCTTTAGGCGAGCTGCCTACGTATTCCTTTCGGAAATCAAGCCATCTCGTAGTTCTGATTGTTTGTGTGAGTATGCTTACTCGACTGTCGCAGACTTTTTGATCACTTCAGTTGTTGGATCGATGTCTTTGTCCGGACTTTTCTCCTCCGGCTGGGTAGAAGCGATGGGCACGGAAACCTTTTTTTTCTCGACCGTTTCTTACTTTGGGTCGCCTTCCGCAGGCGGTGGCGTGCTAGCATGTTGCGGAAGATCACATTGACGGTACTTCCGGTATCGACCAGGATTCGAGCAACTTCTAAATCGCTTATCACTAAGTTGATGACAAGGGGATCGGCGTGAGGTTGGTTGATTCTGCCGGTTTCAGCGTCGTTGAATGAGATTACCCCTTTCAGAGAGTCATCCATCGGCACCTTCCAACTCAAGCCGGTTTCGGCTTTACGTTGGCAGGATTTGATTGACGAGACGGTGTCGTTGTAATATTGCGATTCACCGATAATCATGTTCATTTTTCGGCGGTTAGCGTTGTTATCCTTCTCGTCTTGTCTTCGTCCGCTTTTTTCGTCTGACTGGGTCCCCTGAGGTGGAGTTTCCGCTCGCGAGTTCCTGTCGTTTTTCGGGAGGCGGTCTGAGTCACGGATGAGATCCTTGACGCTGGATATCTCGGAGAGTTCTCCCGCGATCAGTTTTGCGGCAAGCCTGGCGCCGAGAACTTTGCAGTTCACGGTAGAGTGTCCACGGGCTTGGTGGAGGTCGCAGAAAGTATTCTCATCGTAATTCGAATTCCTCGTCCACGTGTTACCCGTAGTTCGTCCTTGTTCTGACCCGGAATCAATAGCGTAGTTATGCGCCCCTTGGAGGTCCTGTCCCTCGTGATGGACGAACTTGTCGTTATGAGAGTTCCTCTTTTTCTGCTTCTGCTCGGACGCGTTATCCTTTGCGGATGTTTTCGTCGGCTTATGATTTTCAGACAGGATCTTAGTCTCCTCCTCGATGGTTACGTAATCGGTAGCCTTATGGAGCGCGTCCTGGATCGTCTGCGGATTCTCGAGAGTTATCCTTTTGTGGAATTTTGATTTAAACCAGAGCGATTTCCTTAACGCATCGATGGCGGCTTTGCCGCTGATTCCGCTAACCCTAGCCACGACGAGTTTGAATCTACTCATGAAATCGCGGAGAGATTCGTCCTCCTTTTGCGCCAGGCTCGAAAGGTCGGCGTCGGAGGTTTCCGAGTTAATGAACATCGAGTATTGCTCTAGGAATTCCAAAGCGAGTTGGCGGAACTTCCGATCGAATTTCGCCTAAGTTTGGCAAACCATTCGAGCGCTGCTCCTTCTAGGTTTTCGACGAAAAGACGGCAGTAGCCTGCGTCTTTTTCGTGATCCTTGAGTTTGGCTCGTCCCATGGTGATCTGGAAGGCCTCTAGGTGCGCTTTAAACACTTGACATTGGCTGAAAGTTTATTCCTTTCATCTAAGTTTCATCTTATATCTTGTGTTCTTGAGATTTCTTAAGTGTATCATTGCTTTCTGATCATGATTAACCTTAAATCCTTCATAGGCTTAAGTGTAATCATGGTGATTAGTGAGTAGTCATCTTAGGATTCATGGGTTAGGGAGATCAAATGGTGATTAAGTTAGATCTAAGGTGTTTAAGCATAGATCCATCTTGTTCCTTGCTTGTAGAGTGAATTTACTGTTATCTTAGAGTTGACCTCTCTAGAATTGAGCTTTAGGTATCTCATGCCCAAAAGGTGTATGATGAAATACCTGAACCAACTCTCCAATGCTTAAAACATTCTTTACCAAAGAGATTTGTTGTTAAAGGTGTTAGGATGGCTAGTAGACTAGATTTTAATGATTGCTTAGATAATATTCAACCTAAGAGATTAAATTCTTAAGTTATCTTTGCAAATGAACATTCATCTAAAGATAGAGTTTGTTTAGGATGGTGTCTAGGCCTAAGGTTGATAAATAGATTGAAAAGCTTCCACCTTTAGATTGAAACTAATCACCCAAGTCAATTCCCTCATCCCATGAGTTATCCTATCTTATTTAGAAAGAAAGCTTTGATCTTTATTGCTTTATTAGTAATTTCTTAGTTAAAAATCATCTCACCAATTGATAGCACTTAAATTAAGCATGGTCTTGTATTCCCTTTGGTTTATAATCACTTAGAATTGGTTTGACATCTTTTATATTACAACATTTCATTAGGACCCTTGAAAATTCCTATCATCAGAAACTCAACCCAGTTGGTGTGCCGCTTATTTATCTTGTGCTGGCCCTTGAGATGCTTAAGAGACTCAAGATAAGTGTGTATTATGAACTCCTTTGGCCAGAGGTAGTGTTGCCAAGTTTCCAAAGCCCTGATCAGCGCATAGAGCTCCTTGTCATAGGTGGGGTAGTTTAGCATGGTGCCACCAAGTTTTTCACTGAAGTAAGTAATTGGTCTTTTCTCCGGCATCAGCACAGCTCCAATCCCTACACCAGAGGCATGACATTCAATTTCAAAAGCCTTGGAAAAATCAGGAAGCACAAGTAAAGGAGAATTAGTCAACTTCCCTTTTAGGTTCTGGAAAGCTTCTTCTTGTGCCTTTTCCCACTTAAACCCCACGTTTTTTCTAGATTACCTCAGTAAGCGGTGCAGCAATGGTACTAAGGTCTTTGACAAACCTTCTGTAGAAGCAAGCCAGACCATGGAATCTTCTTACTTCACTTACACTCCTAGGACTTGGCCATTCTTCGATTGCCTTGATCTTCTCTTCGTCCACTTTGATTCCCTGTGCTAGAACAACAAAGCCTAAAAATACAAGGTGATCTGCTCCAAAGGTACACTTTTTAAAGTTAACAAACAGAGACTCTTTCCTAAGTACCTCAAGAACCGATTTGTGATGACTAGCATTGTCATGTCCCCGATCCTGGCTAGGATCGTTTGGATAGACCATGGTGCGAGGAGACGCACCAGTCAGGTCATGTGACCTAAAGACAAGCATATCAAGGTCCAAAAACGTGGTTAAGTACATCAGGGAGCTGATACTTAGCCAAATAAGGAAGGAAAGGGAGAAAAAGGAGCTACATCAGTAAAAGGGTAGCTGGACGATGTGTAGGGACAGCTCGACCTAGCTCAGGGAGCTCAGGGAGCTTGGGGAAGCTCAGCCCAGCTCGGTCTAGCTACACACTCATTGGTCAGCTCACACCAGCTGAACTGTCATGTTTCTGTTCCTGGAACTTGACATAAGGCCAAAACGTTCAATAGAAACAAGACTGCTTTGGTTCAGATCACGAGAATTGATCATGAATAAGCTGTGATGAAGTGATTGATCAGAATAGATCATGGGAAAGCTTAGCCTTGGTCAAGGAATGGACAAAAGGACTTAGACAGAGAATAAGACGAAGATAAGCAAGCTGGACGAGTAATACGGCAGCTTGGTGAAGTGTTCGGAACGCTCGATCAGCTGAACGGGTAAGACTCAGCTCTAGCCAGCTCACACTGAGTAGAGTCAGCTCAATGAGCTGGACTACTAGCTCGCTCAGATGGACCAGCTGGGGATCAGCTCATCTTAGCTAGACTGAGTGTTCGGGTTTTGAGTCATTGGGTCAAGTCTGGGCGGTTATCGGGCCGGTCGGTAGGCCAGGGCTGGCTATGGGCCGATGGGCTGTTGTGGTCGGGCCATGGGCTTGGGTAATCAGTTTGGGCGTGGGTTTGACGTGCCTAGATATGTCTGGAAACTTCCAAGATCCAACAGATGCAATCTGGACCGTTGATTATAATCGATGGCCAAGATTTTTTTTTTTTTTATTAACCTTTTATTTTATTTATAAGCTGATAAAGAAAATACAACTTTACCTAGGAAGCTCCCAAAACCGGGAAAACAGAACACGAAAAACTTACCTAACCTAAGAAGAAACTTTCAAACTGTCTTCAAAAAACTCAACGCTTCAACACTTGATCACCTCCTCTAAGCTACTCTTCAAAGAATCTGTTCCTCTACCAACCTTCACCTCAATATCTGCAACCACTAAAAAAAGCTCAGCCAAGTACCCAGCAAGGTAATATCTGTCCTTCTGGAGTTATTGGTTCTTGATAACGGATCCAACCGGGCTTGAATAACTTGTTTCATCTCAATAATTACGGCCTGGGCCGAACGGAAGTTGTGATTATGAATTCGAGTATTCCTCTCCTTCCAAATACTATATAAGGCAGCTTGATACACAAGCCAAATGATCAACTTCACAAACTCATCAGGAGAGGGGTTCTTGAGCCATCTTAGACCATCTTCGAACAAGGAAGGGGGATGGATGTGGAGTTTTGAACAGAAGAAAGCCCACACCTCAGCACTGGATTTTATAAAACGATTCTCGAGTTTTATAAAACGATCCTCGAGATTTATAAAAACGATCCTCGAGTTTTATAAAATGATTCTTCGGGTTTTATAAAACGATTCCTTTTATATTTCTGCGGAAAGTTTCGGCCGTTGATTCCGTCGTACCGATTTTGACCCCAAAAATGAGTGTGGGGTGGAGAACCAGAATAGTTGCAAAATCTGAAACACCAGTGGCACATCAGAATCATCATGTATTACCTCCTTCTTCGTCACATCACCATGTCTTTTTTACAAACAAAAAAACGAGAAAAAGATGATGGAGGGGGGAGGAAGAATTCAAAAAAAAACATGAGCCACTGGGAAGGTCGAGCAAAGGAGTGAATACCAAGTTGAAAAAATGAATAACAAGCATATGTTCAGAGAAATTGTTCCAGAGAGAGAGCAGGCAAAAACGAGTAGAGGCTATGGACATCAATGGATTTATCCTCTCTTGCAATTTCGTGCGGTATCATGCATCCTCTACAAAGAAATGGTAACCCTTAAACACTGATTAGCTCCACGTAAACACTTAAATGGACTGTTTCACACCTAGCACCATCTACCCTGAATAATGCATGTGATGAGAAGCTCACACCACTCTTAATTGAATGTAAGGAGTTTTGTCTGGAAGGTGTAACTTTTGCAGGTCGGAGATATAGAGTATAGAGCTGATCTTGAACAGCGGTCTGTGGGGTTTCAATAAGGGTGTGTTTTCCTAGTTTTACTGCTTATATGGTTCAGAGATTTGTGGTTAAAGTATAGTTGATGAGAATAAGAAATTTCCCACCCTTTCAAACATTTCTCCATGTTCTTGATACTTGAAAATGTTTGAGGACAAACAATGATCTAAATCTGAGAGAATTGATATATGGTATTTTTAGCACATTCTTATAATGTTTTCTAAATTTTTTGAGTCTTAATATAATACTATTTATATTAAGCTAGGAAATAATTATTAAAGCAGTGAATAAGGTAGTAAACAAGTAATCAATTGTTTGTAAGATATATGGAAAAGTAGCTAGATATAGGGTTTCAGGCAAACAAAATTATGAGTTATAGATGCTAAGAGTGTGTCACGAACCGCTTTCGCTGTGAGTCTAATCAGATGACTAAGTCCTATGTTCCAGCTGTCGCATGTGAGCAAGGAACGAATGTCGATCGTTATTACAAAGTTTCGATCGATATTACAAAGTGTTGATCGATACTTCTTAGACAGCATTAACGCCCTAATCGACATACTAGATTAACTAAATCAGTCGTCGCCTACACCTAACAACCTACCTCAGCAGAATTATTATCAGGTGTTGAACCCACTTTTACAGTTATTAATTATCCTAACTTCATAATTCTAGTTAGCCACTTCAGAACACTAGTAGTTAGACCAACTCTGTTGAAAGATCCTTATAAATCAACCTAGAAGTTCTATGTTTCAATAATTCATCTAAACTCTGATAAATCCTAAATCATAAAAGGTACTACTCACACATAATTAAACAAGACATAAAGATAAGATAAATAAATTGCATATATGGATAGAGTAAGAAAATTATGGAGTTTTAGTGGAAATCTCTTTAAGAGTCTTGATCTTCTTTTGAAAACTAAAAAGCTTTTAAGAATAACTATGATGGTAAATTGAAAGCTGGTTGTTTGTCCAAACAATGGCAAAACCTATAAATATTAGGTATAAAGTCAGCCAAGAGAAATTCTGTAATATGTGGATCTTCTAGGCCATGAATCAATTCGGGCCTGTCTTCTCGCTCAGGTGAGCGAGACCAAGCTACACTTCATCTGGATTTCGGCTCTGACTTCTGATTTCTTGAATAGCTACGAGTTTCCTCATCAATAAGCTCCAAAATTCTCTATAATTTCCACAATGCTCCAAAACATACATGGACCTGAAAATACTATAAAATAGACTCTAAACACATATAATAGACTCTAAAAATACTTTTACTATGGTTGAAAACTGGTAAATCCCATAGTATATCAGAGAGCCTCCGCATGCTTAATCAAAGTATTTTTGAAATGATCATCCAAGGAAGAAACCCATTCAAGAGCCGATTTCCTTTCATTTCTGATTGCTCGAAGTCTCGCTTCAAGAAAATTGGCCTAATTCTCCAGCTTCTCTGCAGCAGTCCACTGAGAGGCATTAGCATGCTCTTGATCCTGAGCCATCTTAAAACTTAGTTTTAACTCCCGAACGACCTTCTTAATCTCATGAATTACATTACAATGAGAAACATCCTTTGGTCGCTTCCCCATAGTTGCAGTGAACTTATTGTTAGCTTCCATAGCCTAAAAGATAGGAAATGTATTTAACAAAAATGAGACCGAGATGGAAAAACGCACAAGACTAGGAGTTGCACCTTGGCATGGGCGATATCCATCTTCACATAAGTGTCACGCTCTGTCATGTTCCGAAGAAATGGAAGGTCCTTGGTAATGGGGCAAGCTTTGGCATGTGTGAATTTCTAGCAAAAGGCTTCGCATTTGCGCTATCGCTCGTTGAACTTGACATGTGATTGATACCAACAGTCTTAGCTTTCTTTGAAGGAAGATGCCGACCATCAGAACCAGTCAGGCTACTCGACTTAGCATGGGAGGCGTTGTGCAAAGCATTCTCATCACGACAACTAGGCTTATCATCGTCGGTGGTCGTTTGAGGAAAGCATATATCTTCCCTCTGGGCCTTGGTGAGTACATCACTCATGTCACCAATACTAATCCTTTCAGACCCTCCAGCTCCAGCTCCAGCTCCAGCTCTGCTTTGCGTCCTATCCAACTCACGAGAGTTTGTTCTCCTCTTAGTATACATTACTAGTGAAAAATTAAACTCGACGAAGAGAAAGTTGATACGAGGAGACAAACATAGCATGAGACTTAAAGCCAAAATAAAGGAATATTCCTCGAGAAAATATCAATTCCGCAAAAATCCAGTTTAAAGATGATCACAGAGGATTTGCAATTATCATGTTTAACGATTTGTAATTATCCTTGTAATGGGATAAAATTTTGAAGGGATATTGGGAACGATGACATCCTAAAAACAAGCAAACTCGTTATAAGACTAGAGGACAATTTTTGGACCCATATCCCGAAAATAAAAGCCCAAGAACGACCTCGAGGGAGCTCGAGTCTTCCTCTGTTTCATCATAGAATAAGCCGATGTCACGGTCTTGACGTCAAAGCCCAAGATCAAGCATAGTCTTGGTGCTTGGTATATACAAAAGACGAAGTCAACAAAGGAATAAGAACGAATTGAGAAGGTATCCCGAAGATCTCAAAACCAATTCACTTTTTAAGGAGATTAAGCGATTATAAATAGAGAGAAAGAGAGGAGCAGATGGACATTCAAACCTAGATGCACTCATACACAACCTCAATTTCACACTCGTTACTTTTGCCTTAGATCTTAGCTATTGTCTTCTCATTGTAACTTTCATTGTGTCTTAATCATTCTTCATTAAGAAAGTCTATTTTTGTCAACCAAAATCTGATTACATTGTTGCGTTTTAAGGATAACGTTGTCTACATTATTTTTTCTCTAATCTTTACAAATAATCATTTCCAAATATCTAGTGTGGATTTTAGAATCCACACAAATGATTTTAAAGGCTCTAACTTGATCAAAAGTAATGATTACTGTTTAATAGATGAGATGAACGCTAACAAAATCATCTTCCAGGTGGCCTCCGCCCATTAAAGATTAAATTGTCACTTAATGGGCTGCGAAAACTGTTAGTATAGAATTTAGCAAATAAATTAGTCTTGTTAAAAGCTCAGTTGAGACAGACTAAATTGTTAACATTTACGGGACCTCACTGCTCGAGACAACAAACTCTAGATCAAGCGAATAATAACCAAGACAAGGCCACCTCGTACTCAAGAGGTTATATAACGATTTCAGATCTTCAAAGGAAGATACGACACATGCGCATTAGATACGCGAAATAGTGTGAAGCAATGAATGATAACACTTTGAGTGCGTTTCTCAAAGCGGTTTTGATAAAACGGCAACATATTCATCACCAGTGATGGACCTAGGATAAATTATTAGGAGTGTCAGTTAATGTGGGCTTTGGTCCAATATAACAATAGTGGAGATAAATAAAATAAAAAATGCACTTCAAAAGGTTTGAAGCCAAGAAAAAGTACATCAGATTAAGGGATAGTTAGCCAATAAGCTACGAGATCTTTAACGTTTTATATTAAATTTGCTGTTACTTATTTTTAACATGTGTCAGCTGCAATCCTATTTGTCGACGTAGATCCGCCTCAGTTCATCAATCACACAAATATTTGAACAGTCTGTTGTTTTGATGGAGAAGAAAAGTATAACCGCAAAAGGTATCAAACTGTCTAAAATGCAAAGGACCGCACTTGAACATATGACTCTGGAAATAACCAGCGGTTGGCAAATAACGCACGCACTCAGTAACAGTGCCATTCTTTTCTAATAATATAGATTATATGATATATTATATACATTTTTAAACCCATATACGTGTATACTGTGCTGTGTATATAAATATTTAAAGCCTATATTTTTCTAATAATAATAAACAAATCTATATAGTATACGAATAATGACTTTTAATTTAAATTTTTAATAATTTCATTAATGTTTTGATTTCAAACATATATATTTTAAAAATGTTAACACATTTCCTTGTTTTCACAAAGTTTTAATCATGCCAATAAATTATATTTTATAGTTGTTTTTAAACTCATATAGTACTTTATAACTAAAATGTTAGTGATACTTGATTTCAACCAGTAATTCGAAAACTAAATCGGACATTCCAGTTGAATCATAATACAACAAATTATGGATTCTGTTAAAAACCGTATATAATTTAAACAAGAAATATCGGTCTAAACCGATCACATTCACCAGACAAGTGTTCAAGTTCAGTATAAGAACTCATTTTTTAAACTGATTTGAAAATATATATTTATTTGCATTAATATATTTTCAATTACTTTTCTATCATAACTATATTATTTTTCTATCAAAACGTATTAATTTTTATATGAAAATCAATTATTTTTTCTATCCAAAAATTTCTTGTTTATTTTTCTTTCAAAACCGCATTACTTTCACTAATCAAACAAAATTCTGTATTTTAACTTTAATTTATACCACAATACGTACAAATCACAGTTAAACCATTCCATATTTTAATTTCGTACAGTTTTTGTTACTAACTCCGCAATTACAATTGGAACTCTGAAGTTTGAACGAGTTGAAAACTATAAAATACAAACCAAAACATTATTTGATACACACTTTTCAACTTAGTTACTCACTTAAATCCAATAATACTTTTTGACTATATTATTTTAAGTTTTACTTTTTACCTCATACAGTAAAAGCCAAATATGCCATATATATAATGATTGTATCTAGCATATCTATTCTATTAAAACTTAAATTCAAAATAATATTTTTTATTTTAAAATGATTTTTTTTAGATTTTCATTCTATTTTTAACTAATTATAATTATTTTATCGTTTTTTCAAAAAATCCGACATCATTTATTACAGATGTACAAAACATAACTACCATATTTTGAAATATTTTATTATATTCTTTGTATTTATTTTTTCACATTTTTAACTACTTCATTAAATATATTTACTATAATATTTTGTCATTATTTATTTATATATTAACAATAATAATTTGATATGTTTGAATTACATTGATCTATTTGTGACAAAAATTTGAAATGGTTAACAACGAGTTTTTCTTATTTGCTTCATATCAGTTAAGCATATAAATTCAGGTACAAATGGTTTCTTTCGAATATCGTATTTTAAAAAATAGACTTTATTCGAGTATTAAAAATTTTCAAGTGGATTTTGAGTCGAATAATCTCAAGTTCTGATGGATTTGGTTTTGATGTATAGAAATCTTAAAATATTTAAAACTAATATATCTGAAACAAATTCGGTTGTTTGTACAAAAAATAACTATATTAACTAAATTGATTTAGTTATTTTGAATCCAGACTAAAAATAATATAATAACTAAAAGTAATTATATATATATTATCCAATTCGATCCGGATTTGATTCAATATGTAGACTTAAAAATATTCAAATACTTATATAATACCACATATACAATATATAACATTTATTATGACAAACAAATGTAACCAAGTGGTCTTGGCCAAATGGTAAAAGGATTCCCGTCGGAGTTTTCGTACTGGGTTCGATTCCCTTTGGCCACCAATGGACGCTTTAAGTGGCAACAAAATATGGATTTCTGTGGGTCTCATGGTAATTAGTCTTTGAGTCTAGAAAGCGTTTAGGATCACACCATAATTACCATGTAAATCTAATTTTTCTTTAATTATGTTCAACGATGACTTGTGTCAACGAGTCAATCCAGAAAAGACGCCGGCTAACGTGGTAACGTTGAAAAGTTAAAAAGAGATTTTCACTAGAATTTGATTTTCATTCTGAAACAAAAGAAAAAACAAAAAAAAAGAAAGACGTTGCAAGAGAATCTCCAATGGTGAACTCCATTAGAATCTTTAAAACAAATTTTTTTTTAAATTATTATTCTTTTCAGATTTTTAAAAATATATATATTAACCAATCGCAATTCGTTATGTGTCATGGAGGCCCGCAAATAGTGTAAGTATTCACTAAAAAAGTCTTTAAATAAGAATTTTAAAAATTGAATTCTTAACTTTTTGTGAGATCTACTAATTATTTAATTACTTTTTTTTTAAGATTTCTCATTAAGAACCTCATTGTACATGCTCTGATATAAATGATTCGGTAGTAGGTGGACACTTTCCAATTATAACACTACTTCAAATAATACCGAAAAATAAGAATCTTATGACAAATGGTGTGCCCCACAAGTCAAGCCGGAAGGCAAGCACGTAGACTTTATAGTTTTTGAATTTGCCTTGATCAAATTTGAACTTATTAGTTTACCAATTAAAAAATTGAACTTATTAGTATGGATACTACGAAACATGAATGATAAAAAGTAATCCCACTAAATAAAACTTCTGAATCACACTCACATAAAAAGAGAAAATAGAAGACAAAGCAATAATTGCAAGATACATGAGATTCTTTTCCTACTATACATAAACCCCAAAAGTTATCATTATCAAACACAAGCAACGTCTTGAGATGAATCAAAAGTTGGGAGAAAAAGAACACATTTGTAACAAGAGATAAAAATTGCGATTCTTTGAGCTACTCAGGGTTGGGAGGGTTGTTCGAATTAGCAGATTTTCTCTTGAGGACAGTGACCCAAGTCACAGCTTCCAAGAGCAAAGTAATGCCTCCCAAAGTCGCAATCACAGCGATATAAGCGGTCTTGTAAGTATGCTCTGGATTCAAGATGCTAAGACCTTTGAAAACATTGATGATTCCAAGGACAAGGATAGAGTATCCAACTCCATGGTGGTAAATATTCCAAAAGAATCTCAACTTGTGGTCCTTCCGCGGCCGCAACAGCATCGCAAACATCTTTAAACAGCACAAAACATAGTTGAACAACAGAACAAACAAATCTTTTTCTATTGGCCCAGGCGCAGTGTTTCCACACAATTGAATCTAATGAGGATTACCAATGATTTACCTGAAGCGTGGCCATAGCAAAGAGAGCAATGCCGATGTTGCGATGACTGTTGAACTTAATTCCTTTAGACTCAGAGCCGAGCTTGAGTCCGGTGGCCCATCCGGCAACACCGATTACATAAGCAGAGAACTGACATGACACATGGAGGTAAAACCAAGCAGGATCTGCTGATTCAAATATTCTCATGTATCTTGCAATTATTGCTCCAATCGGAAACAGGATTCCCCAACTTACCGCATTCAATATCCCATGGATCTGTCGGAGTCATATTCAAATTTGTTAATTCTTGCAAGAGAAAATGGTTTCAAAAGTAGAATCAAACTCACGTTTCTCTTGTGAATCCTTGAGTTTCCAGCACCGCCGCCGGAGGCAGATACCCCTGTAGTAGTGCCGCTCAAATCAAGCGATCCAATGGCGTTAAGATTCGGAGTGTTGAAATCGTGTGGCTGTATCCTCCCGTTAGGTGAAACTCCAGGTCCAACCTGCCAAACCTGGTTGACCTTCCCATTTGCCACTAAATCCGCCGGAACCTTAACCTTCGCGAAGATTCTTAAAGTTCCGGCTGTCTCCTCCGCCTTTACGTCCCATACATCGAACGACAGCTTTCCCGGGACAAGCGAGCTGTATGAGATGATATTAAGCGTCGTCACGGAGGCAACACCGGTTTTTGAGTCTTTTGAGGCAACGATAGCTTGAGATCCAGCCATGCCATTGGCTTTAGGGTTAATTGCCCACGCGATCCAACCGCCGGGTTTTGACGGCGGAGCAGAGAAAGCAATGGCGAGAGTTGTGTTGGCAGCGTCATAGGAGTAATGGAGAAAGGCTTTAAGGTTAGAGAGGGCGAGACAGTGAGGGTATGCTTTGTCGTCGGAAAATGTCTGCGACGAACATGACTGCGAGACAGTGGGTGAGATTAGCAGAGCCGAGAATATGAGGGAAAGAGAGAGTCGAAGATAAGACGCCATGATGATTCGTCGTGTTTTAGTAACCGTTAAGTATTGGTGAGGAATAAATAGAGAGATTAATGAGTGATAATTATAGCCTGCATCGGATACACACGTGGTTTCAGCTAATAAAAGATACTTGTTTGTTTTTATATTCACTGAATTTTGATTTTGTTCCGAACCTTTTGTGTTGTCTGATTCTAGAACTCTTCGGCTTACTTTTATTATTAGGATAAATTATATGGTTTGGTTTTGGGATTAGTATTAAGGAAAAAATCCAAAAAACCTTGAATAAACTTTACCTATTAATGGATCCAAAAATTAATTATTATTTTCAGGCCTAAAAGTATTTAATATTTTTAACAAAACAAAATTATCTATTATTAATCATTTATTTAAATCATGTATTTTAAAACATGTTAATGTATTTTTTTATTTTAAATAACAATCACTTTGTTTTGATAAATTTCAATGGTAATTTTTAAATAGTTATTGTTTTCTTTTCTTAAATAACTAACTGATTTTTAAAAAAATGTCAAGCAAGACCAGAAACAAAAACCAAATTTAAAAACTAAAATCCAAAACAAAAGCTAAAAACGCAGGTTATATTTTTTGCCTTTTTTATTTACAAAATAAACTATTGCAAATTTTTTTTAAAAAATTTTTGTCATCTTTTCAGTTTTAAATTTGATGTTCAATTAATTAGGATTTTTTTGTTGGTAATATTAGTTCAAACTAATTCAGCGGATCTAAAAATTAAAAACCCAAACCAAAAGCTGAAAATCAAAAATAGAAACTTAAAAACTAAAAACCAAAATCAAAATCTAAAATAAAATCTAAAAATAAAAATTGAAACTAAAAAATAATGTAAAACAATCATCACCACAAATTTTGGTGAACTGATTTTATACCAAAACATTCATTAAATTACGACAAATCCAGTTATATAATTTTTTAATCATAAACAATTTCCGCGCTTGAAAAACGCGGATCAAAATCTAGTTATTAGAATAAGTATAGTTGACAGTTTTGTTTCACCTAAGATGAGGATCTTAAATTGTTTTTTTCGCCACTTTGCCCAAAAAAAAAAACTGTTTTTTCGCCACCAAATATGACGATTTTTAGATGATGTCAAAAAATAATTCTGACGATTTTTAGATGTTTGTATACCTTCCAAATTTCCATCATAATGAAAAATCTAATTTATACAATACTTAGAATAAATAAAATGAACATTACTTTGTTGATAAAAACTTTTTAGTTAGTACGGTTGATTAATTGTAAAACTTCACATGTTCTAAACACCCAAGTTTAATCTGTAGCCGTAGATGTTAACTAATAAAAATTTTATTTTTTAAAAAATTACAAGAACTAAAAGTCTTTTAAAAAGATAAAGTAGTTGTAGAAAGTTTTATTTTTTCTTTTGCAAACGTTGTTCAATTTGTGATACTCAACATTTACTTTCATTTATTTTTATTTTTTTAATTTTGAAATTGGTGTAGAAACCTAAGGATAAATCCAATTACTAACTGGTTCTATCATTCATTCATCTATTATTATATTAAAAGAGAAATCATGACTCACTTCATGTGTGATTTTTAAGTTTGGATCACTCTTAGAAATTTTATATAACATAACATCATTATAATATCTTTTTATATCTTTAAATTTTATTTGAAATACAAATAAATAATTTAAGACAAGTCTAACAAAATGTTTAAAAAATCTTATAGAATCTTTTCAAGATATAGTTTCAAAAATTATTTGATTAAAAATTTAATTATCATAGAATATAATTTATTTAATTCATTTTTTTAAGAAAAAATTAAAATTATGTAATATACTTTTAACAATAA
>CAKOAT010826265.1:72260-117482 GCA_932364175.1 Eruca vesicaria subsp. sativa | reverse complement strand
ATTTTTAAAGATATAATTTTATAATCATTCAACAAATTATTAAAAAGAGTAAAATTTTATCGGTTGAACAGTTTCCAATAAAGTTAAAGATAACTTTAAAACCTCAAAATATACCTTAAAATCTCAAAACATCTTATATTTTGAAATAAAATAAATCTTATAAAACATCATCTATTTAAAATGGAGTGAGTATTATATATTTCAAATATTTTCGTATTAAAATACCCGCACGGTTGTGCGGGTCGAGATCTAGTTCCTAATTAAAATATAATTTATATTTATTTCTTCTGTTGATACTTTTCTTTCCCTATTTTTTTGTGATTTTAGATTTTAAATTCGTTACAAGTTAAGATTTTTTTTTTGTTCATTATTGTTTTTGTTCATTATTTCTTTTTTTTTCATTATTCTTTTTTTTTCATTTGTCGATTTTTTTTCTTTTGTTCTCATTTGTTTTTCCTTTCATTGCATCTATAGATCTGTACAGATACAAAATCTGTGTAGAATTCTACAAAAAAAACTAGTTTTCCGAAAGTTGTATAATTGTTCTACTACAAACTTGTATAATAGTACAGCTTGGGATAACTAGAATCTTAAGTAACTAAGAACACTTCCAGTGAAGATTTTATCTATTAGAGTTCTTCAAATACATATGTCTGTACGGATATGTTGTATATATGTATGTAGGTATGGGATCCACTATTTTGTGGAAAATCCCACCCTAAAAGTTCTTAAAAGAAAGGTTTAAAGAATCTTTAGGATGGGGTTCTCTACAAAATAACGAAGCCACATCTATATACATATATATAATATATATATCTACACATATACATTTTAAGAACTTTAACGGATAAAACCCTCTGTTAGAGATATCAATCTAGTCAAGTTGCACTAAGAATATAATATAATTTGGGATGACGGTATAACCAGAAGTCTTCTTATCTCAAGTTGTAATTTGATAATTAAATTATACATTTGAAAAGTTTATGTTGGATCATCCAAAATTTGAAAACTTAAATTTGAGATTCTAAATTTAAAAAGGCTACAAAGGCAAAATTGTAACTATCTATTCTCATCAACATCATATTAATGAAGAGTATACTAGAGTAATTTAAATGATGATGAGCGTATAAATATTTGACCCTCCAAATTTACAAAAAAAGGAAGTTTACACAAATATCACATATTTTAGAACAATTCAAGAATCATACAAATATTTGTTTTTATTGCTATTATTTTAACATCAATCGTGCTTTTTAACGTTATGAGAAAAAACATATTTATAAAAATGTCATTTACTTTTTAATGCCACGTAAGTAAAAAATCAGCGCCACGTAGGAATTCGGTTCCGTGTTTTCATTAAGTCAGTTGTAAAGAGCTACATATGTCGTTATAGCTCTGTTAATATTACGTTGTGGCTGAATTGAACAATGCGGCTAACTTAACAAATATCGACTAAATTAATAACAAAAGTGAGCCCGTAGTTACGCCGTGTTAAAAAAATCTACTGATTTATAAGATAACCGCTGACACGTACATAAGTTACGGCTGAATTATATATATGCAGTGTGATTTCTGGAAAATTTGGCTAAATTATAGCTAAGAGGCGGCTGAGTTATTTTTTCTTGGCTGAGTTAATGAACATCAACTGGCTGAGTAATTATATTTATGGCCGGGTTATTGTAGGTTGTTAGGTTGAGTTATGTTTAATCAGTCGTAATTGGATGGATTAACAGTAAACACAACTTTTTTACGGCTGACTTATTAACGAAAGATTAGTTACTAAAATAGCATTCGTTTGGTGGCTGATTTATTTGACTAGACGGTTGACTTATTGTTTTCTATGATAATTACGGCTGATTTCTTAGCAAAAGTTTGCTTACTGAAATAGTATTCACGTCTCAACTGACTTACATTTAACGTGAGGGCTGATTTATTTAGAATGAGTTATATTTTTGTATGGGGGCTGGGTAACTGATTTTCCATGTCATCTACCATGTATCAAATCGAATTTTCCATCTCATCACTAACGTACTGTATAAATCGGTTTATTTGTATGTTCATCATCTTCGTCATCTTTTTTTAATCTTTTTCATCTTATTCTTCATCATTCTCAGATATTTTATGGATCCGGTAATTATTGTTTCCTGTAACTGGATTAAGAAAACAGATATGTATTCGGACGCTGATAGCAGAGGGTGTAAAGTTCTGCATTTATTTGAGAAAACAACACATGAAGAATTCACAAAATCTGTACTCGATGATTAGGGACTGAATGAACTTAGGCATTAGATTCATCTTAGCTACATTTTCTCGAATAAAGGTTTGAAAACAATGGCGCACGACACTCCACCAATTTACATCTCAAATACTAGACAATTGCAAGGTTTTCTAAACCTAAAGAAAAATTAACATCTTCGCCTCTGTGTGGAGATTACGGAGAACAAAGATGGCGAAATGAATCGGAATGACAGAGCAAGAAAGAAGAGTAAAACGTTTTTCAGTTTTTGCTCAGAAGTAGACGTTTCAGAAGTTGAATCCAGAGAAGAAAACTACTGTGCGGGTTACGATGGTTGTAGTTTGAAGGACGATCGCGAGGGCAATGAGAATGACTGCTCTAGTAAAGTGGAAGGAGAAAAACACAAAGTAGGCGGATAAGATGAAGTAAGCAAAGAAAAAAAAAGATGATGCATTTGAAGGCCGGTTTGATATGTTCGACGACTCAAAAGGTGCGTCATCTGAAGATGATAACTTCAGCTCATATGGTGAGTCTCCAACACAAGACAAAGATTTACCAACGCTACCTCCCAAGAAAAGATCTCAGAACTTATTGATGAGCGGATCTAAAGGGACTCTGGAGGTTCTAAGGTTGGAGATATCGTCGGTAAACCTTGCGGTAGGGAAAAGATACAAAGAGTAAAAATGATTTGGAGAGACAACTGAAACTTCTTTCAGTGAGGGATAAATTTGATTTTGATGTAGACATATCTACTCCGACATTATTCATTTTTAAGTGTTGGGTCGATGGATATCTATGCAGAGTTTTTGCTTCTACACGAGAAGAATCCCCAGCATTGTATGTTTGTATTTATGATTCAGATCATACATGTTCTGTAACCGAGCGTTGTAATCGATCTCGACAAGCAACACCAGATATTTTAGGAGAGTTATACAAGAACTTTCTCGGCGACGTTGGTCCGTCTGTTTGCCCTACTGAGTGTCGGAATAGATATCACTAAGCAGTTTGGTGTATAGGTAATTACTTGTTTGTGGCTGAGTTAATCAAGAATATGACTGACTAAAATGAAACGTTTCGGCTGACTTATTTATCCAATCCGGCTGAGTTATAATACGATAGGGTTGAATTATACATTTTGCTGTCTTAATTATGTGATGCAGCTGAGTTAATTGTATCATTTTCATGTGGACATATGGATTATTGGAAATCACATCAGACCCAAAAATTTGCAAGGGAAATCGAAGAGAGGGCACCTGAGAGTGGGTTTGAAAACTTGCATTCATACTTATACATGATAAGAAGGTGATATCTATCTATCTATCTATCTATCTATCTATCTATCTATCTATCTATCTATCTATCTATCTATCTATCTATCTATCTATCTATCTATCTATCTATCTATCTATCTATCTATCTATCTATCTATCTATCTATCTATCTATCTATCTATCTATCTATCTATCTATCTATCTATCTATCTATCTATCTATCTATCTATCTATCTATCTATCTATCTATCTATCTATCTATCTATCTATCTATCTATCTATCTATCTATCTATCTATCTATCTATCTATCTATCTATCTATCTATCTATCTATCTATCTATCTATCTATCTATCTATCTAGTTTGTGTTATGAATTGCTTAGCTATGTTTGAGTAATTCACTTGTTAGAGTTAGGGTTTAAATATGTTAGAGGGATTAGCCCCTACTATAGGATCGCTTGTTGTGGTATTTATTAGTAGAATGTTCTTAATGCTTATGTTCTAGATTTGCTAACTAGAAACCTGAACTAAGGAGTTTAGATTGTTTGAGCAACCTTTAGACACTTTTAAATATCTTGAATCTATTCTATTAAGCTAGGCTTTTCTAGAGTATAGCGATAGCTTGATCTAGGGGTCTATAGTGAGCAATAGGCCTGAGAATTTTACCCGGACCCGAAGACCCAACCCGAAACTGACCCGAAAAAACCCGGTCCGGGTAGGAACCGGCCCGATCAAATTATCCTATCGGGTCTTGTTGTAGAGGACCCGCGGGTCTTGGACCCGACCCGGACAGAACCCGAAACCCGATGGGTACCTAAATTAATAATGTAAATAAAATGCATTGAGGGGGAGTCGAAGACGGGTTGTTTCTCTAAAGAGTAAGGGGGTTAACCACTAGAAGACAACAAATTGTTGTAGTATCTTGCATAGTTTAATATATATACACATTATAATATAATAAAAACACAATTTCTGAATAAAATTTTGAATATTTTTGGATATTAAAATATTTTCAGATATTTTTTTGTATATTTAGGTATTTTTTTTAGGTCAAACCAAGACTGAACCAGACCCGGAACCGAACCGAATCCGAACCGATAAATTCTAATTACCCGAAAGGGTCCAACTATCTAAGACCCGACCGGACCCGGACCCAGTATGACCCGAACCGATCCGAAACCAAAAATTTGAAATTACCCTATCGGGTCCTAAACTTCTAGACCCGAAAGACCCAGACCGAAAAGGACCCGACCCGAACCCGACTTGACTACCCGAATGCTGACTGAGCATATATTAACTCGCGCATAAAGCTTAACTAGCCATGTCAATGGATACTCCCATTGGAAATCGATTGACGTTGTGAGAAGTGAATTGACCGATATTCATATAGAATAATCTATCGACATTTCTATTGATCGAACACTCTTTTTGGGTCAATAAATCTAAGTTAATAGAAATATTCAGTAAAGAGAAGGCTTAATAAATTTGTTAATTAGTGGTTAAGCTCTTCAATACCATGCATAACCCTAATTAGCACCAGTAGGATTATAATCTCCAATAACTGAATAGAAACCTAAGTCTAACACCTTTCCAATTAAGTTTCAACCCTCAATAAATTAAGTGAAGCAACTGCCTTGCTCAATTAGGATTACTGCAATTTATATTAATCTCATACTGCAATTTACTTCAATTCAACATAGCATTATTTACTAGATTAGATTTAATTGGTTTCCTAACTCCTTGTGGATTCGATTCTTAAGTATTACAACTGATCTCTTGTTTGAGAGAGTAAGTTACTCCTTAGGGTTAAATATGTGAGTGATATTAGAAGGGCAAATCCGGGTACAGTTACATGTCTTCAAATCGATGAGTTTGGAAGATGTATGTATGTGTTTCTTGCGTTTGGTGCGAGCATAAATGGGTTTCCTTTCATGCGCAAACTTTTGGTTGTTGACGGTACATTTCTTAATGGTAAATACTAAGAGACTCTTCTCACAGCTGTTGGGGTCAAAATCGGTCACGACGGAATCAACAACCAAAAGTCTCCACAAATCTCAAAACAATTGACGAATATGCGAGAACAGTAAAACTCGTATCAAGGTTACATATCGAGAGGATTCTTAGCTCTTCGGATGAAAGAATTTTGGAAACCGAACAATCAAAACACGAAAACGATCACCGAGAAGTTGGATACACAACATCCGATCCACCCGGTAACGAGTAAGACACAACGTTGGACTTGGTACCGAGTGAATTGGGTCACGACGTCCAACTCGCCCGATGGCAAGTAAGGAAACGACGTCCCACTCGCCAGTGGGTGAGTCCCACTTGCCACTGGGCGAGTCCAACTCGCCAACGGGCGAGTAGGCTACACCGTTAAACTTGCACGTTGGCGAGCTAGACGTTGCGTCCAGCTCGCCAACGGGCGAGTTGGGCCTTACCGTATGCATCGCCCATTGGTAGGTCGGACGTAAGACGTATACCTCTTGACTCGATCATACTCTGAACCTTGATCGGAACATCTCTAGTTTCATCCTGATCCGAGTTACCGTTGGAACGTTACAATAAAAACCGCTAAGACTTGTTTTCTCGTATGAAGTTTGAATTAACCGTATAAAACGGTAATGGTTAAACGGAACACCAAAAGATTTTCTCGGGCTATTCTATAAAAATGGCATCGTACCGCGGAACGATTTCTATAAAAATTGTGAAAACGGCTAAAGTTGTAAAATGGTCCGAAAGGTCCTAGAACGCGATAAAAGCCAACTTACGACTTTAGACAAAATCATACCCAAGGGTATGATGACGGTTTATCCCTCATTTCTAGGAAAGGATAAATGTCAAGTTTGGAGATAAATAGAAGTTTTCTTAGGATAATTATGAAGATCGAGAAAAATGGAAGATTTCCGAGGAAAATATAAGTACGATCAGGGCGGAAAAGGAAAGATAAAACTGCGTAGAAGAGGAGTATATAATGAGGAGGTCGAGCCAAGAAGCAAGAGGACTTTTTCACACAACTCAGAGCTTTCATCACTCAGAAAACTTAGCAAATATGCAACGTTCTGTTTTTGTTATCGAGCTACGTCTCAACTAGGGTTTTTAGTCTTAGGTTGCTAGAACTAGGGTGGGTACTCTCCGTCAGCTCTTGTAGCAAAAGCACTTACCTCGTTGTACCGCTCTTACGCAAATTCGGAATAAGAAATCTCTTTACTCTCTTTTTCGCTTATTATATTTTTATCCGTTATTTCGTATCTTTGATTGCTTAGCGTGTGGTTAGCAGATATCCAGGACCTCTGGCAAAAGTTAGGTTAACTTGACGTTCCTTATTTTATGGAAATCGACAGTGCGAATTTTGCTTCCCACAGTTTGGCGCTAGAAGGAGGGGGGTTATGGATCTATCTAACTCTCAAGCCGCAACACGCTCAATCAGATACAATGACAGAAGAACAACGTTACCGACAATCCACAAGCAAACGCATCCATAATTAATGTCGACGCAAACACTGCAGCGTTCCAGGAGGTGCTCACCGCGTTCCAAAATAAGTCAAACGAGTAGGACAAGCTGATTGGATCCCTGACTAAACAGGTTGAAAACCTAACCGCAGAGACCAAGGCTGTCCGTCCCCGCGGAACTACTAGGCTTCGCGGAAGAAGACTTGATTTCACAACTCCCTTGGATCGCCCCAGAACCGCATAGGGTAATCTACCGGGACAAGCATCCGAAAAAGAACGCGGCACAAAAGGACTCAGAGAAACCTCCTTCTCGTGAACAGGAGGCCGAGGATGATTGTGTCGAGCGGGTTAATCTGGAAACAAGCGACCACTCCGATCCATCTGAGGAGGACGCTGACGTCCATTTAAGAAGGAGGAAAGATCGTGACACTCGACACGAATCTTCTCCTGAACACCCTCTCGCCGAGGACGAAGAAGACATCTACGGCATGGAACATGCGAAGATAACCGAGGAGGAATCTCAGATCACTCGCAGCAAACGCGGACGAGGTCGGAAAACTGCTGGGGGCTAACTGAGATGCGATTACATCACGAAAACTGCTGCAGCGGAAAAGTGGTGAAATCTCAAATTCACCATGCTACCAGTGCTGCACCCAAATTTGATCGACTGCTATACAAGTCTTGCAAGACGCCTTTCACGGCTCGCATAAACGAGACAAAGCTGTTCGATCCCGAAAAAATTAAGGTGTCGACTTAAGATGGGACAACCGATCTCAAAGCGTACCAGCAAGCCTTCCAAATCACTATGGGAAGAGCTAAGCTCAAAGAAGGCGAAAGAAATGCCGGCTACTGCCGCCTCTTCGTCGAAAAACTAGAAGGGGCAGCACTCAAGTAGTTCTCTCGACATAAACGAAATTCCATTGCGAGTTTCCGCCAGCTCGTTTTGGAGTTTCTCAAGCAGAACTCTATGTTCATAAATAGAGAAACTTTCGACGTTAACCTCTGGAGTTTATCCCAGAAGGAAGACGAACCCCTCCGCGACTTTATGAGCAAGTTCAAGCTCATTATGGCACGGGTTAACGGAATAAGCGACAGAGCAGCCATCGATGCACTAAGAAAGTCTCTCGGGTTTAAGTCAAAACTCAGAAAGTGGATTACCCTCGAGAAGCCTCGCACTATTCAGGATGCACTTCACAAAGCTACCGATTACATTTTCATCGAAGAGGAGATGAGGATTCTGACAGAACAGCATAAGCCGACGAAGACGTCTACAAAAGATGCTGCGCCCGACCAGAAACCCAAATAGAAAAACCCTCGTAATGACATGTACGTCCATCACGAAGAACAAGATTTCCAACGAGTGCATAACTACGCCATCAACTCTGGATCAGAGCAGGGGTGAACTTCGGAAAATACGTGGACCAGAAATTCGAGTTACGACGAGAATACTTTCTGCGATATCCACCAAACCGAAGGCCATTCAACCGTTAAGTGTAAAGTTCTCGGGGCAAGACTGGCTGCTAAACTGTATGCGGGAGAACTCTCCGAAATATCCAGCGTTAAGGATCAGGTTCGTGACTTGGACCACCCCTTGATAACCGACAGGAATTCTCAAGCAGACAACTCTCCTCGAGGAAATCAGTCAGGCGAGAAACGCGGAAGGAGACAAGATGAGAGAGGAAACAATAATAACCATCAGAGGGTCAACATGATCATCGGAGAATCACCGTTCTAGAGCAATACCATCGCGTCAATTAAATCTTACCAATGGAAGGAGGAGACAAACGCGAACTGGCCGATGCCACCATGCGATACTCGGAACGTTGCTATCACTTTTGAGGAACCGGAAATGGCTGGCATCGACCACCCGCACGCCGATCACCTCGTCATAGACCTAGTTATAAGAGATATAGAGGTAGCCCGATCCTAGTTGATACCAGGAATACCGTCAACATAATCTTACGTGATACTTTAACGTGAATGGGCATCGAACTCGCAGAGGTCAAGCCAACGCCGAAACCGCTGACCAGTTTCTCGGGCGAGACGGCAATGACTCTCGGATCAATAAAACTTCTGGTTGCCACAAAATAAATAACTAAGATCATTACATTCGCGGTCGTCGACCGACCGGCTAACTACAACGTGATCATAGGCACGCCTTGGATAAACACCGTGAAAGCAGTTCCGTAGACAAACCACATAGGCATCAAATTTCTGACTCCTACAGGAACCGCGGCGATTTGGGGATGTCAAAGACAGTCGCGATCCTGTTGCGTGGCAGAACACAAACTGAGGCAAATACCGATTGTAGTCGTGAAACCGAAGAGGGCAAAATCAACTCCACCAACTGTGGAAAGCGCCCCCAAACCAGCCACTTCTGCAACGGTTCGGAAACAACAAGTTTCTGAACCCAACACTCTTACCCAACCGGAGGAGATAAACCCGAAATAAGGCGTAGAGCCAGTGACTAAGGCAGTCGACACCGCTACAACAGCCGAGTAAACACACTCGCACAAACAACCAGACCTATGAGATGGCTTGATTTCCGAAAGGGGTACGTAGGCAGCTCGTCAAAAAACGAGTTCTGCTATCCCCCTCTCTAAAAGGAGGGGGGGGGGAGTGGATGCGTATATGAGTATTTGTATACTCCTATATTTCAAAACTTTCGCTTTGTACTCGAGATTTTTGAAATATTTCAATAAAGACAAAGTAAGAATATCACAAATTCTCTTCTCGAATAATATTCGGATCTGAACTTTGAAAACTTTTTTAAGTCATCATACTTCCGCAACGCATTATCAAAATTAATATTTTTGAAAAAACGAGGGAGACGTGGCACAAAGTTTTTAAGAAATATTCACAAGTCCACCCACGACTATAAAACTATAAACGCTCATCGATTGGCCCCGCCGACACGCTAGTCGTCTTACAAAAACGCATTAGACCCATTGGTCCTCATACATCCGACTAGGATAAAATAGCACGCTATAAAAGAAATCCAAAATTTAAGTCAGCACTTTCGGGGTGCTTGATCCCGACCAGACAAGTCTTATAAGCCGAGAACCTATCGCAGACTTTAAAACGGTACGAAATCAGGTTATAAGCGCAACAGGCAAAACAAAAGCCGACTAATCATCGCAAAGCCTCAAACCGAGAGTAAACCTAGGTCTTCCCTAAACCCAGCACACTGGTCTCTAACGTCTCAAGGCATGAAATGAGATCCTAAAGGCATGTCTCTTCGTTCACATCTAAAAGCTCACGAATTTTTGAAACATTTCGACACAAGCAAACGAATAGGACAACTTCAAAAAAAGAGTTAGATACGAGATGAAAACTTGTATTCTTCCCACTACACTAACAAAGAACGCAATCATACTTAAACTGATTAATTAAATAAAGCATAGTTTAATACAAGCCACCCAGCGGAAGGGATTCAAAAGCCACCAACGGCCCGTCCCGATAAAAACATCATAAGAACATAAAAGAATTACATCTCCAACACACATCAAAATCATCACTCATCGAGCACATAATACCCTGACACCGACTGCCCGAATGAACACTGACAAACGTTCGCAAAAGCCTCCGGCTGATCAACCTCGCCACACTGATGAGGAATCTCTGGACCGACCTCTTCCGAATCGGGGGAGACTGGAATAGAATCCCACTTCGCCTACATATTTGCCTCAAGATCAAGGATCACATACTGCTTCTTCTCCTTTTTACGCAGATGTGCAGTTTGGTTGGCGAACTCCTTTTCAAAAGAATAGTCACGGCACTAACGGAAGTCACCATCAGCCCGTTGAGCATCCTTGATTCCTAATTACTTAGTCGCAAAACGCTCGCGAGGAACCTTCACCATCTCAACAACCTCTCTCTTTCCGTCCCTATGAGCATGCAAAATTTTCCGTTCAGACATTTCCTTCTAGTGACGAGAGCCAGCCAAAAAATCTTCCCTGACGCGAGCAATCTCCCTGTCTCCCCACTCGTGAGCAACAAACGGATTTGCCGCTAACTCGGTCTTCAAACATGTAACCTCTTCCTCTGCCAAATCAGCATGGAACTCAGAAAAATGGGCCTCCGCGCTGCTCGCATTCAGAGCCTTACTCATAATGAGGAGGCCCTACAAAAAGTAGTAAGGGTTAAAGAGATTTTCGGTTAGGTGTATATATATATATATAAAGAGGACTTACTCGATTGACGTCTCTTGACGCTTTGGTGATATCACTCAAATTACCCTAAGGAGTGAATTATTCTCTCAAATAAGAAGTTCAGTGTAGTACTTAGGGATCAAATCCACAGTGACTAGGATTACATAGTATATTACAGTGTTTAAAGTGAAGTTAGACTAGCAATTGGTTTAAAAGATTTCCCTAGTTGGGGAAATAGCTAGACTTAGGTATTATCTCAGGTATTAGAAAGATGTAATGGATTTCTGACTTTAAGAGTTTAATTGTTCATGAACTCAAACTGAATACTGAAACAAATTAGGTTTCCTTTGTCTAGATCTCAGATCTCAACAATCGTATTTTGATCTCGGGAAAATGTCGATTGATGGGTCTTAGCGAGCATCGATCCATACACCTATCAAGCAGTCGATCGATATGACAATGGTCATGTCGATCGACGGCTCTTCCAGCAAGTTTTACGAGTAGGTTAATATTGTTCTCTAACTCTTTAGACCAACTTTCTTGTGAATCTAGTTAGTTAGGTCAAGCTAGTTAGGGTTTAGGTGTTGAGGAAATACATATTTATCTCAATCAATCCTAAGATCTAGATTCAAGGGTGATCAATCCTAAATCTGGTATTAAGTATAACTAGGTTGAAGAACTAATTTAAAACACCTTAGCAGTAGTCATATTACCAACCTTATGAGAAACCTAAATCTAACAAATGAGATTACTCAAACATATTCATAAGAGACAAGGTTATGATGGTGTGAATAAAACTCATTGTGTAAACAAGAAACAAAGTAGAATAAAAGTAAAGAAACAAAGGAGTTCAAAATCTTCTCTATTTTTTAGTCTCAGATCTATCTCTCCAAACTCCTAAAAATCTCTTCCTTTAATGGTAAAACAAGTTGCTCTTATCCAAAATAGGTCGAGAAGGTCTCTAGGAAAGTCTGCCTCTAAAATGATACAAAATCCTAGTAATATAGCCTACATGCGGCCAGGGACTTTTATTGCAATTAATGGAAGTTTTGTGAAACTTGAAGTCTTCTAATTTGTCATTAACTCTCGGGTAATCTCGGCATCCATCGATGGCAACATAGTTGCACCAATCAATTATAACTGGTGACCAGCTATCAACATAGCTCTTCAAGCGTCGATCAACTCTTCATCTTGACAAAAGCTTCACTTCAAAGTCTCCCAAAATGTCTCAAAATTATCATTTTCTTCCATGAGTACATGAACCTGTAAATTACTCTAAAACAGCCTTGAATGCTTTAAAATACTTTAAAAACATATCTAGATCATGGTTGAAAATGGGTAAAATCCATGACCTATCAACACCCCCAGACTTACGCTTTTGCTTGTCCTCAAGAAAAACAAACATGTAGTCTTTTGAAAGAGGTTTTGAAAACCACATTGAATAAGTGTCAGCCTCAGGGATACTTTATGTACATTATCCTAGTTTAGCAACCAATCATTCTACCAGCAACTTAGCAAATGCTAGCTTGACTCACCCCTCTACTAACCTCATTTAATTCATAACATAAAATGCAGGCTTTACTTTAGGAGTATTGATCAGAGGATACTTGGACTCTTACTCCATTAGGTGTCTTAGTAAACATGTAGTCGTATTCTGGTTTATTTTCTCCCTATATCCCTCTTCAATGAATCTTTTCTAATTCAATGCCAGTGAACTAAGACATGTACTACTGCCTTCCATCTTGCTCATCTTTATTGAAATCTTTATTTGGACAAAGTGTAGGTAAATAATGGGGTCATCGGTAATGTACTTACCCCTCACTTTCACAATGTGTGATCATTCCTTTAAATTAGAATAGTGGTGTCATCGGTAATTTACCTACCCATTTGCATCTCAGGAAATCATCTCAATCTTTTTTCTCTTTTTAGATGCTGAAGAGAGGAGAGAAGATAATCAAAAATTTACAGGCTCATACCTTTCAGACCTGAAGGAGGAATCCGATCCAATGTATACCAAGCCCCAAAACAAGCAGATCAGTCATATTACGGTTGGAGGTTTGCTTCGGTTCCTTCAAACTTTCTAAGCAAGTGTGATTTAATGGCAGGGTTATCCACTTTAGTATCTCTAGTATAATCTGCTGTTAACAAGTCTAAGAGTGGTGCTGATGTGTGGTTAGATAATAAGCAAGAATTTTTAGAATGAACATGATCCCTTTCTCAAATAAATGAAACACACATTTTGTTTTGAAAGGGTTTTGATAAAATTCAAAGAAACACAATGTAAGTAACTACCTCCCCCAGACTTAAATTACCTATCCCAGTGTAACAAGCCTAAGATTGGTTTGATCAATAGGTAAAAGGTTAAATAATGAAAAGTTAGTGTTTCTGACCTCCCTGGATATGAAATCGATCGATCGAAAGTAAGGTTGTCGATCGATTAGATCAGAAGGATACCGATCAATAAAAGTGGTAAGGTATCGATCGATATTGAAGGGACAGAATTGCACCATTGGGTTGGAAGATGTCTAAATCATCTGATCTTTCAATATTTTAGCTTTGTTAGATATTGCAAACACAAATGAGAGATAAGAAAACGGTCTGAAAATATAAAACATAATAAGTCTAAAGAATAAATCCTAACAATCCAAAAACATGCAATAAAAATAAAAAGAAAATAGTCCATAATAAAAAGGGATAGAAATGTGAAGACTAGTCTGTGTCCTCATCGGTCTCATCGTCGTCTCCCGGATGTGCAGCGCGGCAAGATGGTCCTGCAACTGATGGCGAGCTTGCTCTAACACTCCTCCTACTCCTACAAGGATGTCTCGTCACTTTAGCCCATATGGCTCGGAGTGCATCAAGAACGACTCGCTGGAAGTCTCCATGCTGCATCGGGACGTCTGGAATAATCGGGAAGTCGGGGAATTAGGGCTCCTGCTGCTCTTGTGCTGCTCGAGCTCCGCGGGGGCCTAGAGGTCGGCGGGGTGTCTCTGGAAGGTTGCGCAACAGGCGCTGGTCTGGCTGAAACTGGAGGCAGTCAGCGTCGTCCTCAATAAGGTCTATGACTTCCCTGTTGGGAAACAGTAGCAAGCAAATCTGGTACCCATCCTGAAACACCAGAGGTGGTCCTCCTTGAGGCGACTCAAGCTCAACAAATGCTCCACGTCCAGAAAGATGTGATAGCGGTTGACATCGTCCTCATCCAGACATATATCGAGGTGCTGAAAGATCAGAGTAAGGAGACTCCAAACCGTCTCCCTCTTGGCGTTCGTACCCTTGAAGGGTTTCATCTTCAAACCCACCAGATGCTCAGCAAAAACAGCCCCGAGGTTAGGGTGTTATGACTGTCCCTTCCTCATCAAACATGTGCAAGTCAACCAAACCATCCAAGGCGCAGAATAGGAGTGTGAGGTCCTGCAACCGTACCTTGTTGGGCTCCATCTTGCACAACAAATTGTTGGCATTGGCCCTCAAGAAGTAGCGTAGAGTGACGAATGTCCGTCATGGTGGCCTTGCCAGAGCTCAAGTGACTCGTACCGATGAGTCTCTAAAACTCTGACAGTTGAGGAAAAGGTGGTACTGTGCTGCGAGTAACTGAAGAGTCCTCAAAACCGTATATGTCACAAAGCTCGGTAATAGTGAAACGGTACCTCTTTCCCCGTGCAAAGAAGGACAAGATGCCATCAGCTGCAACCTTAGCCCTCGGGTTTGTGTAGGTGAGCTGAGCGGTGGCCATGAACTGGCGGATGAGTGCGGTGTGGGGGTCGTAGGAGCATTTGGCCATGGTACAAAAGTTCAGCTGCTCGATCATTTCCGTAATGCCTGACTCGATACTGAGCCTCCTGATATTAGCCGGATCGATGAACCGAGTGGGCTCTATCTTCACCTCCAGCCATTCATTGTAGAACAGGCTGTCGTAGTCGTCCCAAGTGTCGGAGATCCTACGGTGGGTGCACTCTAAGCTCCTGACCGCACTGGGAGGATCGTCGAATCTCTCAAACGTGACAATCAGGGCCTTATCGTCACGAGGCCATGGTGAAAGCTCATCATCTCACGGAGATGGAGGGTCGGAGGGGACGTTCCTTGACGTGCCTGCTCTATCCAGGCGCTGCTTTATTCTCCTTTTGCGGGATGGTGGCATCTGTAAACACATACAAAAGTAGAGATGAAGTTAGTGAAATATGTTGCTATATCGATCTATGTGCAGAACATAGCATCGATCGATATACAATGTCCAATGACGACCGATGTTAATAGCACTCCGTCGATCGACACGACTAATTCCATGTCGATTATATCATATCGCGAAACCTGCAAGAGGGATTACTCAACCAAAATCGCGATTTCACCACAATTATAGCACACTAATCTGTTCCTAAACCCTATTTTAGCATTCCAACAACCTAAAACATCTCAATATCGTGCCTAATCAAGCATGTTAATCCAATTCTGAAACTCAACTCTAGAAAATCACAAAATAGAGAATTTAAATAGTGTACCTTGTAGATCTGTGGAAAGAGTGAGACAGAAAAGCAGAAAATCGGAAAACAAGTCAATTGAGGTGAAAAACGAAAGAATTTCATCAAAAAACGAGAGAGAATTGAGAGGTTTTGTTTTCGTTAGGGTTTTTAGAATAGTGAGTGAAACGGAAGATTTCGAGTTAAATGAGACTCTACCTCAAGAATTCCGCATCGATCGATATGCCGAAGGCCGTATCGATCGATTTTAGTCCTAAACCTACTTTTATTGTTTTTTTTTTAAATGAAAATTTAAAAATTTAAGTTATAAAATTTAAAATTTAAAATTTAATCAATGGTTTGCCTCCCATTCTGCGCTTATTATTAGTCCTTAGCTTGACTAACGGTATTTACTATTCCATATTTGGAGAACTGGGCCTTAACAGGCCTCTATTGGGCGGTTTGGCCTAATAATGCTTAACTCATTGGCCGTTCACAGAAAATTCCTCTTCTTTTTCGTTGATCAATGTTATAGCTCCATAAGGTTTGACTTTCATAATAGTAAAAGGTCCTGACCAACGGGATCAGAGCTTTCCGGGCAACAGGCTTAGCCAAAAATTATACAAAAGCACTTGGTCGTTTGGTTCAAAGTGTCGGGATAAGATTTTCTTATCATGGTAGGCTTTTGTCTTTTCTTTGTATAACTTTGAATCCCGTAGGCTAAATGTCCGAGTTCATCCAGTTCATTGAGCTGAATAAGTCTCTTCTCAGCAGTTGGCTTGATATCAAAATTCAATAGTTTAATAGCCCAAGCTACTATGTTCTTTAGCTCAACTGGTAAGTGACAGGATTTCCCATAGAGTAGATTGAAAGGTGTTGTTCCCAGCGTCGTTTTAAATGCAGTTCGGTATGCCTAAAGTGTGATGTCCAATTTACGAGACCAATCTTTCCTAGAGATTCCGACAATCTTTTCTAGGATTTCATTAATATGTCTATTCGAAACTTCGACCTGCCCACTCATTTGAGGGTGGTAGGGCTTAGCAACTATATGGTGAACACCGTTATTTTTAAGCAATCCTTTTAATATCTTATTGATGAATTGAGTTCCACCGTCGCTTATCACAACTCTTGGAACTCCTAACCGCAGAACGATAATGCTCTTAAAAAGCTTTATTACTACATATGCGTCATTGGTTGGAGAAACTACAGCTTCAACCCATTTAGATACGTAGTCGATAGCGACTAGTATATATATGTTTCCGTACGAGGATGAGAATGGACCCATAAAGTGTATCCCCTAAAAATCAAATACTTCCACTTCTAGAATGAACTTATGTTCCATTTCATGTCTTTTGCTGATTTTTCCTCGCCTTTAGCATCTGTTGCATTGCATTATATGTGCGTGCACATCGCAAAACGTCGTCAGCCACCAAAATCCCGCTTGGAGGATTTTTGAAACCGTTTTGAAGGTGGGAAAATGTCCAGCATAGTCAGATCCATGACATTGGAATATTATATCGGGGATTTCAGCTTTGGATACGCATTGTCTGTATATCCCACCAAAGCAATGCTTGTAGAGGTAGGGCTCATCCCAATGATATCTCCTAACTTCTCTTAGAAATTTCTTTCTCATACAGCCCTTAAGTCCTTCAGGTTCAACATTAACAGCTAAATAGTTCACTATATCAGCATACCAAGGTCTATCCTTGGAATTCCTTGCGATTGCGTGCCCTTCCCTATTCGAGCTTTTATCTTCAGGAGGATCAGGTTCGGGGTTCGCTGTGCTGTAACCGACGAAACCTTAATATCGATGGTGATGTTTATAAAAGAGGAATTGCGAGCTCGGTTATCAGTATTGTCGGTCGTCACGTGATGAGTGGTATTGTTCGATATATCATCATTGACGTTGGTCGATGTGACATTGTTTGCATCGATCGATAATGTCTCGGATGCAAGGGATATTCGGCCAACAAACGAATGGTATATCTGTGCCACATTCTCTGTTGGGAAGAAATCATTGATAAGGACGTCATTCTCTACTCTTAAGAGAGATGGTCTGCTACTCCATTGTCAACTCCGCGCTTATCTTTAATCCCTATGTCAAATTCTTGGAGAAGCAGGATCCATGGTATTAGACGCGGTTTCGAGTCTTTCTTCTGCATCAGGTATTTGATGGAAGCGTGGTCAGTGTGCACAATTACTAGTGAACCAACCAAATGTTGGCAGAATTTTTCAAATGCATAAACCACAGCAAGTAGTTCTTTTCCCGTTGTTGCATAATTCCTCTGCGCCTTGTCGAGCGTGCAACTGGCGTAGTATGTCGCATGCAGCTTCTTATATTTTCTCTGTCTTAAAAATGCTCCTACAGAGAAATCGCTTGCATTGCACAGTATTTCGAAAGGAAGATTCCAATCGGGTGCTTGCACTATGGGGGTAGAAATAAGATATTTCTTTATTTCTTCGAAAGCTTTATTTCTTCGGGTGTAAATTCAAATTTGACTTCTTTGCATAGGAGGGCAGTAAGTGGCCTAGCAATTTCGTTAAAATATTTGATAAATCTCCTATAAAAACCAGCGTGTCCGAGAAAGCTTCTAACGTATTTTAAGTTTTTTAGTGTCGGTAATCCGGTCATCACTTCTATCTTAGCTCGGTCCACTTCTATTCTGGTGGCAGGAAATTTGTGACTCAGGACCATGCCATCGTTAACCATGAAATGACATTTTTCCCAGTTTAGCACAAGGTTCCTTCTTCACATCTCGCCAATACTGTACGCAGATTTTCGAGACAATCCTTAAACTAAATCCGTAGACTGAAAAGTCATCCATAAAGTCTTCGATCATGTCTCTAAAGATAGACATCATGCATAGTTGGAAAGTAGCAAGAGCGTTACAGAGGCCAAATGGTATTCTACGATAGGCGAATGTTCCATAGGGGCATGTAAAGGTTATCTTTTCTTGATCGTCGGGATTTATAGGGATTTGGAAAAATCCGGAATATCTGTCAAGAAAACAGTAGTATTGGTGATTTGCTAATCTTTTCAACATCTGATCGATGAAGGGCAAAAGGAAAATTATCTTTTCTAGTGGCAGCGTTCAACTTCCTATAGTCGAAACACATTCGATGTCCAATGACTGACCTTGTAGGGATTAGTTCTTTGTCGTTCTTCACCACAGTAATACCTCCTTTCTTAGGTACAACATGAACAAGACCCATTTACTATCTGAAATCGGGTAGATAACTCCAGCATCTAAAAGCTTAATAATTTCTTTCTTCACTACTTCCTGCAGATTTGGGTTTCACCTCATTTGTGTTTCCACAGATGATTTAGAGTTATCTTCCAAATGAATATGATGCATGCAAAGGTTAGGTGAGATGCCAGGAATGTCATCAAGGGATACCCGATAGCCTTTCTGTACTTGCGTAACTTTTTTAGAAGAAGCGCAAGTTCTCTATTTTTTTGAATTGGCATTGATAATGATAGGGAAAGAATTTTCGTAAAGGAAAGCATACTTAAGCCCGGCAAGCAGTGGTTTGAGCTAGACTTTTGGTGCTTTTTCTTTGCTTCAATCGTCTGTAGACGGAAGTTGTTTATCAGACCTTTCTCGCAGGTATCTATCAATAATGATGTCTGAATCGTCTCCTCCGTCGTCTGTCTTTTGAGTATTAGCATCCATCAAGTGCATGTAGTCATCTCCTCTACTATTCAGACTGAATAATTCATTTTTCTGTACTAGTAGATTCGTTTTCCTTCGGATTACCTGAGCACACTTCCGCAAAGGACACAGTAGATTATAGTGTTTAAAATGAAGTTAGACTGGAAATTGGTTTAAACGATTTAAAACAGTAATTAAAATGAGGTGAACAAATGATTGTTCAGTAGCTTGATTTGAAGTGGTTTCTAATTGGTAAAATAGCTAGACTTAGGTATTATCTCAGGTATTAGAAAGATGTAATTGATTTCTGACTTTAATGGTTTAATTGTTCATGAACTCAAACTAAATAGTGAAACAAATTAGGTTTCCTTTGTCTAGATCTCGGATCTCAACAATCTTATTTTAATCTCGGGAAAATGTCGATCGATGGGTCTTAGCGAGCATCGATCGATACATCTTTCAAGCAGTCGATCGAGATGAAAATTGTCGTGTCGATTGACGTCTCTTCCAGCAAGCTTTACGAGTAGGTTACTATTGTTCTCTAACTCTCTAGACCAACTGTCGTGTGAATTTAGTTAGTTAGTCCAGCTAGTTAGGGTTCAGGTTTGAGGAAATAAATACTTATTTCAATCAATCGTACGATCTAGATTTAAGGGTGATAAATCCTAAATTTAGTATTAAGCATAACTAGGTTGAAAAACTAATTTAAAACACCTTAGTAGTAGTCATATTATCAATACATAGATCAACCTTATGAGAAACTTAAATCTAACAAATGAGATTACTCAAACATATTCAAAAGAGACAAGGTTATGATGGTGTGAATAAAACTCATTGTGTAAACAAGAAACAAAGTATAATAAAAGTAAAGAAACAAAGGAGTTCAAGATCTTCTATGTTTTGTAGCCTCAGATCTATCTCTCAAAACTCCTAAAACTCTCTTCCTTTAATGGTAAAACAAGTTGCTCTTCTCCAAACTAGGTCTAGGAAAGTCTGCCTCTAAAAGGATACAAAACCCTAGTAATTTATCCTACAGGCGGCCAGGGACTTTTCTTGCAATTGATGGAACTTTTGTGAAACTTGAAGTCTTTTAATTTGTCATTAACTCTCGGGTAGTCTCGGCGGCGATCAATGTCAACATAATTGCGCCGATCGATTATAACTGGTGACCAGCGATCGACATAGGTCTTCAAGCGTTGATCGATTCTTCATCTTGACATAAGCTTCTCTTCAAAGTCTCCCAAAATGTCCCAAAAACATCATTTTCTTCCATGACTACCTAAACCTGTAAATTACTATAAAAGGCTCCAAATGGGTATAAAAAACTTTTAAAATATATCTAGATCATGGTCGAAAATGGGTAAAATCCATGACCTATCATTTGGAACACTCCGGAACTCGGCTAGGTTCGCCCTCAAGAAAGTCGGAGTCTAACGATCCGTCGGTACCTATCCGATCATCTTCATTCTCTTGACTGTCGAGAAAATCCTTGAGTGCGTTATCGAGGGTGAGATCAGCACCGTCGGGCGCGTCATCGTCAATAACCACGTGCTTGTCTTACGAGATCTCGACCTATCTCTTCCTATCGAAGACTCGCGAGGAACAAAGCCATCCATACTTGATTCTTCCTCATCAATGATCGGCGAGTTTGGCTGAAATCAAGATTGATGGAGAGCGACTGCAAGACGAATCCGCTTTAGAGTGAAATGACCCCAATAGCACTGTCCGCCTTGAATCAGGTCCTTGATGGTAAGCAGACCTTCCGAGAACGGAGGGAGAGGATTAGTCTCTAAGAGGAAAACGAGCGAACAAGTGAGACCAAGTTCTTTTTCAAAAAAAAAAAATATATATATATATATATACGCAGTCGGTCGATAGTACCTCTCCGACCCCATCTGGTCCTGAAGAAAGGGATACAGCTCTCTTCCACCGATGCATTGTCGATACGAACATAGAAAAAATACTTCTTCCAAGCACGAATGTTCGACGTACAATCAGTTAAGATTGACATGTCATGCCGGGGGCTCAACCGAAACCTACACGAATCTCCCACAGGCTTCAATAAGCCTTAAAGGAAGTCGAGGTCAAGGGTTGTACCTCGTCCGTAACTCAACACCAAAATTCCAACAAGATTTTGCTAAGTGCACGGATACATCTGAGGTATCGATAACCCAAGATGATGAAGGAATCGCATGATGATCTCTGGTATGGGAAACCACAAGTGACATTGCGTCAGGAACGTGTCAGAACACGTGAAGTATCCATCAGGTGAGAACTCGGCAACTTGTCCAGCTACTGGAAGATAAAATTTCACCGCATCCGAAATTCGACAAAAGCACCGCATAGAATCTAGACCATTGGGACTGATTAGACTCGGACAGCCATCGATACGGTAGACCCGAAACGGAAGCGGAACCCACGTTCCAGGTCTGGGAGGCCTTATCTCACCACCAGCTGCCCGGTACGCATTGGCCTCCTCAGGATCAACCAAAGGCATTATGAGCTCTTCCTTTGGCTTCACATCACAATGTTGTGAACCAGACCCGTAGCGCTCGGAGATGGTCTCTAGCGAGCCCTCCTTCTTGAAGACATGGTCGGTATCAATAGGGAAAGAAAAGATAGAAGAAGAATAAGAAGAGAGAAACTTCTCTACCTTAAAATAACTTATGTGGAGAAAAGTAAGTAACGAGTTTAAAAACTTACTTCACATATTTATAAGCAAAAAAGTTATTATTCATGTTCGGACTTTTGATCATTAAATTTCCGCCTAATCTACCTAACTTGCCTAACTGCTCTAATCCACTCGCAAGAATTATGCGATTCTTACGAGCTGGGGGCTAACTGTTGGGGTCAAAATCGGTCACGACGAAATCAACGATAGAAAGTCTCCGCAAATCTCAAAACAATCGTACGAAGATGCGAGAACGCTAAAACTCGTATCAAGGTTACATATCAAGAAGGATTCTTAGCTCTTCAGACAAAAGAACTTTGGAAACCGAACAATCTAAACACAAAAACGATCACTGAGAAGTTGGATACACAAGATCCGATTCACCCGGTAACGAGTAAGACACAACGTCAGACTTGGTACTGGGAAAATTGGGTCACGACGTCCAACTCGCCCGATGGCAAGTAAGGACTCGACATCCCACTGGCCACCAGGATAGTTGACAACACCGTTCAACTCGCTACCGGGAGAGTTGACAACACCGTTCAACTCGCCCGTTGGCGAGTTAGACGCAACGTCCAAATCGCCAACGGGCGAGTTGGCTTCACTGTTCAACTAGCGATCAGGAAAGTTCACCCTTACCATCCTCATTTCCCCTTGGTAGGTCGGACGTTAAATGTATACCTCTTGACTCTATCATACTCCGATTCGTGATCGAAACATCTCTCGTTTCATCTCGATCCGAGTTACTGTTGGAACGTTAAGGTAAAAACCGCTAACACTTGTTTTCTCGTATAAAGTTTGAGTTAATCGTATAAAACGGTAATAGTTAAACAGAACACCAAACGATTGCCTCGACTATAAGATTAACTTGGGATATTCTATAAAAATGGCATCGTACCAAGGAACGATTTCTATAAAAGTCGTAAAAACGTCTGAAGTCATAAAACGGTCTGAAAGGTTCTAGAACGTGATAAAATCCCACTTACGAATTTAGACGAAATCCAGCCCGAGGATATGATGATGGTTATCCTTCATTTGCAAGAACGGAAAAATGTCAAGTTTGGAGATAAATAGAAGTTTTCTAAGGATAATTATGAAGATCGAGAAAAATGGAAGATTTCTGAGAAAAAGATTAGTACGAGTCAAGGCGGAAAAGAAAAGACAAAACTGCCTAGAAGAGGAGTATATAAGGAGGAGGTCGAACCAAGAAGCAAGATGACGTTTTTACACAACTCATGGAATTCATCACACAGAAAACTTAGCAATTAGGCAACTTTCCGTTTTTGTTATCGAGCAGCGTCTCAACTAGAGTTTTTAGTCTGAGGTTGCTAGAACTAAGGAACTCGCCATCATCTATTGCAGCCGAAGCACTTACCTCGTTTTACCTTCCTTATGCAAATTTGGAATAAGAAATCTATTTGCTCTCTTTTTCGATTCTTATATTGTTTATCTGTTATTTCGTATCTTTGATTGCTTAGCGTGGTGTTAGCAGATATCCGGGACCTCTGGGACGTTCCTTATTTTACGGAAATCGACAGTGCGATATTCGGTTCCCACAACAGCACTAGCTCAAGTTGGCTATTTTCAGATTTTTCCAATAGCCTTCGCAGTGGTTAACACTGAAAATGACGATTCGTAGTTAATGCAACTAAAAATTTTGATTCCTGACGATGAGGGTCACGAAATAATCTCGGATAGGCATAACTCGATAGGGAAAGCAATTGGAAATGTATGTCTGTTTGTTTCTCAAGGAATTTGCACCAACCATATAAGAACATTTTGGGACGGTACAAAGGAAAAGTTATATTTTATCTAGTGAATAAAGCGGCAAGATGTTTTATGATGTATGACTTTACTACAGTGTTTGAGGAGAGTGAAGTGATTAATCCTGAACTCCATGGCTGGCTCTAAAGAACTGATGTCCGACTGTGGACGCGTGTTCGTTTCTCGGGAGAGGTATAATTTGACGACTACAAACATAATAGAATCAATGAACAGATCACTTTTGAATGCTGGAGGTCTTAACATTGTTCGAATTAGAATCGATACGGGTTATGATGACCAGATGGTTTCTAAAGAGAGAGCAGATGCTAGATCGCAGCCAACCTTGCTTACGAATGGTGTGGAGAACTGCTACATGTAAGTCAGCCGTAACAGTAAACCTAAGTCAGCCTTTAATATTCATAAGTCATCCCTTACATGTATTAAGTCAGCCTATGGATGGAATAAATCAGTCGTAACATTTTTATTTTGTTGACACTACAAAGGATTGATGCTCATCACACTGAAGTTACGTATGGATCTTCTGGTGAGTCTTTGCATGTTGTTAATTTGATAGAGAGAAAGTGCACATGTCGGCGTTTCGAACGTGAGAAATTACCATGTGTACGCGCAATCGCAGCTGAGGAGAATATGAATGTTTTTTGGATATCCATGTGCAGTCCTTACTATAACACGCTTATTTGGTGAGCGCATACTGATATACCATGATTTTGACCCACTTTTGGTCATGGTATTGATATGTTTTTATGTATATTTACTAAAATATAGAGTCTATTTAGATTATTCACAGGTTCAGGTACGTTCTGGTGAAATATGGTGATTTTGGTGTCTTTTGGAGCCTTTAAGTAGAGAACTGCGTAGATGCATCAGATGTTTAGATATGGATGGAGACCTTCCCGTTGTGCGATTGAGCCCATCATTTGACTCAAGATAGAGCTTTGAGTTAGCTTTCCAGTGCCACCGGTTTGGGGTCAATCCAACGGTTAGATCAGAAGTTATGCCCGTTTTACTGAAGAGTGGCCAGTCTGCCTCGCGAGAGAAGACTGTCGGGAAGATATGTGCATATCGATCGATGAGAGACACTTCATATCGATCGATATTGATGCCAGAATGCAGGCCGAGTATATTTCGTGACCAACTGAAGCCCATAAGAAACCTAAATTATCTGAATGCCCTTGGACGACCAGAAACCCTATTTTATGTTATTTTGTAAGCCATTGTTGACGGCTATGCTTTCTACGCTTCTCTTTCATCTTTGTTTCATTGCTCTTAGTTAGGAGAGAAGAGGGGAACTCCTTCAGAGTCCTCTTGGAACTCCATTGGAAGTATCTTTATTCTTTTATGCTATTATTATTCAGACTATGATTTGTGTTTCTTCTATCATGTCTGAGTAGTTCATCTTGTTAGGTTTAGGGATTTCATGAGCTTAATGTTAAACTGAATATCAATTAGGATTGCTAGAATATCTATAGATCTCTACACCAGGGTGATTTGTAATACTAGGATCTGGAGTAATTAGGATACCACAATAGTGTGACTGATTGCTTGAACCTAGAATCATAGGACAATTGAGATACACGAAAGTGTAGTCAATTAACGGAACCCGAATCCTGCTGGATTAGATACTTAGGCGCAAATGATAATTTGGTCTAGGAATCTGGTTGAACACAATCGATTAGGTCGTTAATGCTTGTCTGAGGTAATATCGATCGATGCTCAGGCCATAATATCTATCGATACTCACTTCTTGTTCGCATGCGACAGCATGAACAAGGACTTAGTCATCTGATTAGTAATTAGATTGATAGATGAATTACTTACTTATTAAAATCGAGTTCTAGAATGAATCTATAAGCTGTTAGCATCTTGAATTGTTGTTTTGAATCTCTTGATTGATAAATCCCTAGGTCTAGCTATTTCTCTTATTGCTTACAAACTCAATCAATTGAACAACTATCTTGTTCACAATGTTTTCATTTACTGTTTTATAAATTGTTTACCTAGCTTAACTTTAATTTCTATAGCCTATTGTGTGCTCCTGCTCTCTGTGGATTCGATCCCTAAGTACTATGATTGAACCTCTTATTTGAGAGAGTAATTCACTCCTTAGGGTTAAACATTTGAGTGATATCAAATTAGGCGCCGTTGCCGGGGAGCAAGGATTCGCCATTAGACTTGATTGATAAGTTTAGTCTAGGTTTTATTTACTGTTATAGTTACTTACTGAAAATTTTTCTTGTCTTTCAGGTACATACATGTCTATCAGTACCAGAAGCAGCAAGGAGGAATTACTTTTCACCTCAGATCCTACAAGATTGGAGCGTTCGATCCGCAAAGAAAAACGTTCCCTATCTATCGATAACAACACCAGTATATCGATCGATACTCACCAACCACAGTCGACCGAGACACCGTCTTCATCGACCGATACTCGCCCACCCACATCGACCGAAGCTACCCTTCTGTCGAACGATATTTCCCACCCAACATCGATCGATACTCCACCTCAAAGATCGATCGATACTGAGCAGCGAGACATGGTTGCGACGATATCACTTGTACGGGATGAGAATGGAGACATGCATGACCAGGAAGGTCATATGTGTAATGCAGCAGGTCAGAAGACAGATGGAGAAGGAACTGCAATCCTTGAGCCATCTGCCACCACTAAGGATGCTAGGGTTTCTCGCAAGAGAACGCTAGCAGAGTTGATCAGGCCTGGAGAGTTATATACCAACATGTCTGCTATCCGAATACCTCTTGAAGTCCCAGAATTTTCAGTACAGGGTAAACACCTCCTTCATGTGAGTGAGCACCCTTATTGCGGTCTGCCTCATGAAAATCCAATGGACCATATTCAGACACTAGAAGACTATATGTCTGGAATCCAGAAGAATGAAGCAACGAAAGACTACATCATCTGCAAGTTTTTCACATATTCACTTTCTAGCGATGCTAAACGTTGGCTGAGGCGTCTACCACCAGGATCTCTCACTACATGGAATGATGTTAGGATTGAATTCATTAATGAATTCTTCGATGATGCAAGGGCTGAAGAGATAAGAGATAAGATTTGGACATTCTCACAAGGACCTACAGAAGCTATCAGAGGCTCTTGGGAGAGGTTTATGGGATACCAAAAGGATTGTCCACATCATGGTTTTACAGAGATCCAGTTATTAAAGAAGTTCTACAGGGGCGTTGATGTAAACTACAGAGTTATGATGGACACTGCAAGCGACAGAAACTTATAGACAAGGACCATAGAGGAAGCTAAGAGGCTGATTGAGAACATGGTGTCTAGCGACAGTGTCAAAAATCTGGATATACACAGGATAAAATCAGCTGCAATGGATAGTGACAAGAATGTTGAGGCTGAGATTGGTTCTGTACATGTAGTCTCATGGGTGCAACAAGCTACATACCAGGATGAAGATGAGATGGAATTTCTGCTAGAGAAGCTCTTGAAAGAACAGCAAGAGATGACTGAGCGTTTGAATCTGAAATTGGATTTTCTCTGCAAAGATTGGAATGAAAGGTTAGAAACTTCAGATAGCCATTTTCAGATGCTACGCACCCAAGCTTATCATACTGCAGAAGCTGTGAAGCAAGAAGCTTTGGTCAAAAAGAGAGCTGTGGACAGTGAGAGGCACCAGGTTGATGACATCCTAGATATTGAGCAAGAGAAGCTGGAAGAAGATGCTTTTCAAGTTGAAAGCTCCATGTCTATAGGCAGCTCGTACTGGTGTCGACCGACACCAACACCCGAGCATCGACCGACACCAACACCCGGGCATCGCTCGACATCATCACCTGAGCGTCGACCGATACAATCTGATATGCATCGATCGACACCACTTTTGGGATCAGATAAGTTTGTTGGAATTCAAAACCAGTCCGACTTTACCGCTCAACACCCACATCCTCCCACCCTACCTCGAGTTAACACAGATGCCGTCGATCGACAGGAGAAGCAGAACATCGATCAACAGGAGAAGAAGAACATTGATCGACATCCGCCCATGCCATGTCGAGTTAGTTTACCAGATCTTGATGCACACCGCTTGAAGGCAACTCGAAACCCATCTCAGACTCCAGTTTTCTTCAACACAAGAGAGAAGATGAATCAGCAATCTGCAGAAGCACCAAAGCAAGGGAACTCAACCCTAGCTGAAACCTCTTTTGTTGAGAATGTCGATCGACGACNTGCCATGTCGAGTTAGTTTACCAGATCTTGATGCACACCGCTTGAAGGCAACTCGAAACCCATCTCAGACTCCAGTTTTCTTCAACACAAGAGAGAAGATGAATCAGCAATCTGCAGAAGCACCAAAGCAAGGGAACTCAACCCTAGCTGAAACCTCTTTTGTTGAGAATGTCGATCGACGACATACACCAGGTATCGACCGACACCAAGGGGACAGATACGAAACTGCCATAGAGAGTCAGGTAACGAAAGATGAGATTCCAGTTGAGACGAGAGTGAAATCTAGGAAACCCTATATTCCCAAGCACCTCAGAAGAGAAATTAACGACGTGGAACTTGATGGATTTCACAAAAGGGTGAAGAGGGTTCCCAAGAATATGTCTTTCGAGGATGCATATTATAAGTAAAGACTTGGTAATTTCTTCAGAGAAAGCAGAGAGACAGATAAGGACATTGAGCTGTTATTCAACATGGTATGTCGTAGGCCTCATAGAACTCTGAAGAAGGAGCAAGATCCAGGGAAGTTCCTGATTCCATGCTGTATAGATAACCATGATTTGCCAACCGCCCTCTGCGATACTGGATCTGTAGTCAGCATCATGGCAATAGACACTGCTGAAGTATTAGGATTAGAGGTGGAACCTTCTAAAGATAGATTCAGCAGGCATCATCACGAATGTTAAAGTGGAGATAGGGGACTGCACTGTTCCAGTGGACTTTCATGTCATGGAGATTAAAGCAGGTACAAAGAATCCGCTTCTCTTTGGAAGAGCCTTCATGGCTACAGTGGGAGCAGTTTGTGATCTTAAGAAGAACAGGATGTGCCTGACTAATGTTGGTGAAACTGTCTTCTATCATCCTTTGGAAAAGAAGACCGATGAGAAGTTTATTTCATGCATAGAGATGTTTGATGATCCAGCACCTAAAGATGGTTCAAACCGCGAGTCCGCAGAGACAGAATCAACATCGATCGACATTCACCATTCAGCATCGATCAACAAGCAGACTTCAGAATCGATCGACACGGAGCATTCAGCATCGATCGATACCCTCTGTATTTCAGAACAGACCTAGACTGAACAGTCTAAGTCTGGGGGAAGGACAAGGAGTAGGAAGAAGAAAAAGAAAAGGAATGCAGATGGAGATTTCCTATCACTAGTTCCTTCACAAGATCAAGGGGGAAGTCTTGAGTATAAAGTGCGCTGCAGAGGAAGTTCTGAACCTTTTGCCAAGGTTAGAGTGCTATGTGATCCAGAGCTGAGAGATAAAGGAGAAGCATCAGCCAGAGCTTTTACCAACTACATCAACAAAATGAGGAAGAGAGACACTGAGACTTGTTCTGGAGCAAGTTCACATCTTCACCCGGACTAANGGAAGTCTTGAGTATAAAGTGCGCTGCAGAGGAAGTTCTGAACCTTTTGCCAAGGTTAGAGTGCTATGTGATCCAGAGCTGAGAGATAAAGGAGAAGCATCAGCCAGAGCTTTTACCAACTACATCAACAAAATGAGGAAGAGAGACACTGAGACTTGTTCTGGAGCAAGTTCACATCTTCACCCGGACTAAATCAGATTTCCATAAGTCAAGCTAATGACTAAAAATAAGCGCTGAGTGGGAGGCAACCCACTGTTAGGTAATTTTCAATATGGTTTTATTTTCATTTATTACTGATATTTTGTTTTCTAAGGATTTCAGGTATTAGGAAAGAGATTCAAGGAAGATGAGTTCTGCGCCAGCTATCGACAACCAACCGGCCGGTGTCACTCGACAGATCATCACAAGTATTGATCGCCACTTAACTGTGTTGATCGATACTCACATCAAAGCAGGTATACAGTCTTTCTTTGTTAAATGTTTCCTTATGGTTTATTGTCCCACCAATCTTAGGTTTAATAACATTGGTCACAGTGTTATTTAAGTCTGGGGGAGGTTCTACTAATCTTATGTTTGAGTTAGATATTTAGTATAAAAACCCGAGTAGACGATTTCCTTGGATATCGACCAATTAGAGCATGTCGATATCGATCGACAGTACATCACTTACATCGACCGATGGTAACTTTTTTCATCGATCGATACTTGAGCCGGTCTGGTATATCGTTCCTACTTGTTAAATTTCGTACTTCTACTTTATGATTTTCACCTTACCGCCGACTGTGTTACACTGGGGACAGTGTAATTTAAGTCTGGGGGGATTAATAACGTTTATCTACTTTATGAGTCTTATTTAAAATGTTTTCAAAAAAATAAAAATTATTGAGTCAAGAAGGGGATGATGATCTATTTCGATTTATAACTTGTCATCTAACCACTCTTTAGACCAGTCTTAGATTTACTGACCGCAGAAGTACTAGAGATACTAAAGTGGATCAATCTGTCAACTATGTTTTCACTTGCTGAGAATGTTTGAAGGAACCTAAGCTGACCTCCAACCTAATATTGACTTGATTTGCTTGTCTTGGGGCTTGGTATATAAGGGATCGGATACCTCCTGCAAGTCTGAAAGGAACAAGTCTGTAAATTTTTGGTTTCCTTCTCTCCTTCCTTTGGCATCCAAAAAGAGAGAAAAAAAAAGATTGAGATGATTTCCTGAGAGGCAGAGGGAGAGGTACATTACCCATGACCCCACTATTCTAATTCAAAGGAATGATCACACATTGTGGAAGCGAGGGAGAGGTACATTACCCATGACCCCACTATTCGCCTACACTTTGTCAGAAAAGAGCTACAAAAAGTAGAAAGATCAATAAGATGAACATCAGTTGTTCATTGGGATTGATATAAAAAAAAAAAGCAAAATTTTGGATTCAGAGAAGGGAGATATAGGGAGAAAAGAAACCAGAATAAGACTGCCTATTTACTCAGAAACTTGCTTGAGTTGAATCCAAATGTTCTTTGATCAATACTCCCAAGGTAAAGCCTGCACTTTTATTTTATGCAAGAAATGAGGTTAGTAGAGGGAATTGTCATACAGGATCTGTTGAGTTGTTGACTAGGTGAATTTGGTTGCTATACTAGGATATTGTATAATGTGCTTCTAAGGTTAGGATGTTTATGATTTGGTTTTCACTACTAGAGAGATGGTGACTGAGTTTTAAAATCTTTTGTGTCCCTGCTATTTTCAAACCTCTTTCAGAGAGACTGCCTGTATGTTTTGCTTGAGGACAAGCAAAAGGGTAAGTCTGGGGGAGTTGATATACCATGATTTTGACCCACTTTTGGTCATGGTATTGATATGTTTTTATGTATATTTACTACAATATAGAGTCTATTTAGAGTATTTACAGGTTCAGGTACGTTCTGGTGAAATATGGTGATTTTGGTGTCTTTTGGAGCCTTTAAGTTCAGAACTGCGCAGACGCATCAGATGTTTAGATATGGATGGAGACCTTCCCGTGGTGCGATTGAGCCCATCTTTAAAAAAAAAAGATAGAGCTTTGAGTTAGCTTTCCAATGCCACCAGTTTGGGGTAATCCAACGGTTAGATCAGAAGTTATGCTCGTTTTACTGAAGAGTGGTTAGCTCGCGAGAGAAGACTGTCGGGAAGATATGTGCATATCGATCGATGAGAGACACTTCATATCGATCGATATTGATGCCAGAATGCGGGCCGAGTATATTTCGTGACCAACTGAAGCCCATAAGAAACCTAAATTACCAGAATGCCCTTGGACGACCAGAAACCCTATTTCATGTTATATTGCAAGCCATTGTTGACGGCTATGCTTTCTACGCTTCTTTTTCATCTTTGTTTCATTGCTCTTAGTTAGGAGAGAAGAGGGGAACTCCTTCAGAGTCCTCTTGGAACTCCATTGGAAGTATCTTTATTCTTTTATGCTATTATTATTCAGACTATGATTTGTGTTTCTTCTATCATGTCTGAGTAGTTCATCTTGTTAGGTTTAGGGATTTCATGAGCTTAATGTTAAACTGAATATCAATTAGGATTGCTAGAATATCTATAGATCTCTACACCAGGGTGATTTGTAATACTAGGATCTGGAGTAATTAGGATACCACGGTAGTGTGACTGATTGCTTGAACCTAGAATCATAGGACAATTGAGATACACGAAAGTGTAGTCAATTAACGGAACCCGAATCCTGCTGGATTAGATACTTAGGCGCAAATGATAATTTGGTCTAGGAATCTGGTTGAACACAATCGATTAGGTCGTTAATGCTTGTCTGAGGTAATATCGATCGACACTCAGGCCATAGTATCGATCGATACTCACTTCTTGTTTGCATGCGACAGCATGAACAAGGACTTAGACATTTGATTAGTAATTACATTGATAGATGAATTACTTACTTATTAAAATCGAGTTCTAGAATGAATCTATAAGCTGTTAGCATCTTGAATTGTTGTTTTGAATCTCTTGATTGATAAATCCCTAGGTCTAGGTATTTCTCTTATTGCTTACAAACTCAATCAATTGAACAACTATCTTGTTCACATTGTTTTTATTTACTGTTTTATAAATTGTTTACCTAGCTTAACTTTGATTTCTATAGTCTATTGTGTGCTCCTGCTCTCTGTGGATTCGATCCCTAAGTACTACGATTGAACCTCTTATTTGAGAGAGTAATTCACTCCTTAGGGTTAAATATTTGAGTGATATCACATACGCAGAATCGGTCATGCCGGTTGACTCTGCGCAACCTGTTCCAAAAATATGGCTAACCAACCATGATTGCCTTTGTTTATTCGTCAACAACCAGGAACACCTAAGAAAAATAGGATGAAATCAGCTTTAGAAGTTTCACTTGCAAATAAACGTTCTAGGAAAGAACACACATGTTCTCGATGTAGACAGAGTGGGCATAATGCGAAAACTTTTACGGTGTAAAAGTGGTGTATGGATTATCATGTTTTCTGTTACGGTTGGGTTACAGATTATCGTGTTTTTGTATTATGGCTGGGTTTAGGGTTATCATGATTTTATACGACGGCTAAGTTATGGATTATCATGTTTTACGGTTGGGTTTAGGGTTACCATGTTTTTTATGATGGCTAATTTATAGATTATCATTTTTTTGTGTTTTGGTTGTGTTATGGATTCTCATGTTTTGTGTTACGACTATGGTATGGATAAAATTCCTGCTCAAAAAGAAAATGTTGCGATAAATAAGGTGTCTTCTCGAACAATACAACTTTCCAACTCTCTATTTTTTCACAATCACTATTTATCTCGAAGTCAGTTTTACCCCTACGAGAGAAAATGGAATATTCCCGATTCTTGAAATGCCTGAAGAAATTCAGGCGTCAGTGGTTGAACGTGTGGGCGTAACTCCTTCACAGATCTCCATGGCCTCAGAGCATCATGCAAGTCGATGAAGGCTTTAACAGAGCGGCGTAGGGTATATCATTTTTATGGTGTGTTATCCTTTCCCTGGGCACTCACTAGGCCTCCTGAATTCTTGAAAAATTTCTACGCTGAGAGAAATCCTAGCACACTTTATATGAATAGTGTATAGTTTTTCTTTACATTTAACCTTTAAGAAGAAGGGTTTTCTCTCATGAAGCGTGGAGCAGCTGAAGGATCTGAGTGTGCCGTGTATACATACACAATGAAGCGGAAAATTTTGGGATGATGAGGAGTAATTATTTGCTCGTTTTACAAGGGAATCAGTTGACTTGTTTGTGTCATAGTGACTTGTTTGATCTGACCTGATCGGAAACTAGTTCGATCTCTGAAATAGGAATTGGGTTTGTGTCATAGTGACTTGTTTCGTGCAAAGAGGGACGGGTTCATTCAGCCGTTGTTTCGTCGTTCTATAGTTGCCAATGAGTTCCTGTTTTGGAGCGATAATGGGTCTTGTGGTACATTGAAAACAGTAAGGGTGACAATATGTGCAACCGATGTTTCTGGATCAAAGAGGAGAGGCTGTTCTTCCGTGAGTTTGAACCGATGAACATGATTAGGGACAAAAGGGAGTGGTGAATCAGAATCAATATTATATCGGAATGTTATCTTTTTATTTTCATTGCTATGTAATTATGTATGTAGAACAAAATATTAATGTATGAAATTTCAATTATAGCTGAGTTTTGATTTAATTATGGCTGCGTTTTGATTTAAATATGACTGAGTTATTGTTTATTTATGGCTAAGTTTTTAATTAATTACTAGATATTGACCCGCCCTTAAAGAGGGCGGGACAACCGTTTTTGCTTTAAATTTATGCCCTTGTTTGATTATTCACAAGTATGTATAGACATGAGTATCCGGGTTCAGATAGATTGTCGTTAATAATTTTGGTTTGGTCCAACATATATAGATTAAATACGATTACATACAATTTAATGTGTGGTATAAGATTGATTTTTCTTATTAGATAACAAATTTTAGAGACCCGATGAAATTATGAGTTCTATTTGATAATCTAAAGTATTTATTTGTAATAGTTTATATATTGAGTTCAAACTTATTTTTTATAAAGAATAAATAATTTTAGGGTACTATTATAAACAATTTGATTGATATTATTGTCATATAAAATAAATAGAGATACAACCGACTGTTTATTTTAAAATTATGGTCATAAAAATTGGCATTGTATAGACGGTATGTGTTTAAAAATATGATTAACAAAACAATTATATAAGAAAATAACATAAAAATTCAAAATACAACTGCGAATGATTATTGCAAGCCCGTAAATAAACCAATACATCATATTAACGACCCAAGCCCAACACAAATATACTGACAATATCTCTTTAATATATCTTGGACATACGACTACCACATATCTTTTCAAGAGCGGGATATATTTTCTTTATAAATTGATTTATACGAAACAAAGATTTGATAACTATAAAATTACACGTGTTGAAATTTTGCAACTTAATACATTTATAATTGTGTTGAGCAGTGTTTTCATACCCGACACGGGTTGGAGATTGAGCAACTAAACTTAGTGATATGTATATATTTCAGTTCGGATTTAACTAATTCACCGCTATTTAAAATTTTGACAAAACTTAGTAAGAATCCAAAATCCGTTAGTAACATGTCACCTAGCACTGATTGACCCGTGTAAAACTAAAATAAAATTGGTGATCTAAAAAATTGATCAAAATCTTATATATTTTAAAATGAGTACTTGAAATTGAATAGTATATTTGATTTGTGATTCTTTACTAAACAAAGTACTATGTTGTCTGATAAAAAAAATGAGAAAGGCGATAGAGAACACCAAAAAAATTTACTCGTTTTTCAGTATTATTTAATTGTTATTATTGAAAGTTTATTAACTGGTTTTATTTTTAATTTATACTTAAATTTTATTTTTATGATCGCTATTATTTACTTGGTAGAAACCGTGATGTAGGAGAAAAATGTTAGATATGGTTTTATGTATATTAAAAATAGGTTGACATATTCATTTCGAACTTTTACATTCAAAAAACATTTTATGCATAAAATTTTAGTTAGTTAACAACACACACACACATATTACACACACACACACACACACACATATATATATATATATATATTGAAAGAATCATATTTGGTGTACTTCTTTGATTTTAATTGTAACCAAAAATTTAAGAAGTTTAATTATAAAAACTTCATTTTATTATGTGAAATATTTATTGCTACTTGATAAACAAAGATTCACTTTCTAAAATAAATACTCCAAATAAGAATATATGCTTTCAATCAAAGATGAATTTAATAACAAATAGTATTTGTTAGGTTAAGTAATAGGGAGGAAAATAGTGTTCCTAAATAATAACTACATCTAATAAAATAAATATTAAATATATTTATTTCAATGGCACAATCCTAGTTTAAGACAGTCGAGTTTGGCACATATATATGTTTCCAATATATTAGTTTAGATTTTGACCCGCACTTTGATAGTGCAGAATTTTATTCTGTTAATAATACTATTAAACCCGTTTGTTAGTTCATAATGGAAATGAAAAATCTATTTGTTCAAGCCGTTTGTAACTTGATAAATATTTTTTGACCTGTAGAAAATGAACAAATTAAAAAAAGTTTAACTTATTACAGCACATATGACAAATGATTTTTTGCCCGTAAACTATATAACATATGAAAATTTTGACCTTTATATATATTAAACTTAAGTTATATTAATAGTAGAGAACATAATATGACTCATATATATAGTAAAGGAAGTTTAATATATAAAAATCAAAGTATATGCCAAAACATATGGGAAACAATGAGAATTTAGTTTTTTTAATATATAAATAAAGTAATATTGATTAAATACAACTATAGTTAGATGTGATAGGGAAAACTATTAATTTGAAATGTATAAACCAAACAATATTTTGTTTCTATTTATTTTAATTTCAAATTAAAAGATAATACTCATTTAGATAAATATGAAAACAATGAAGTTTTGTTATCATTTTGAAATCTCCGCATAATCCAAGTTATATTCATTTTATTAGATTATATCCTTAACATCACCATTTTTATTCTTATATGATTAACATTTTTTTCATATTTTTTTGGATGCAAATCTCGTCGTAATGAAGAAGATAATTGAAAAGAGGAGAAATATTTTAAATGATGCTATTACAAAGTATTCTTAATAAGTTATCTAGTTGAAGAGATTATCTCACATATTAATTTATTTGTTACATTATAACAAATGTATACTCTTAAATTTGTTAGTTCTTTATAATAATTTTTTACAAAATATTTTTCAAAGGTTTATAACAATTTAAGTTCTAGGTATTTTATTTTACATATTTATTGTATAAATAAAAGGAAAATTCTATTTTATTTTTATTTTTCTTATTTGATGAACTACTATAGGAACTATATTTCAATTTATATTTTATGATGCGCTATATATATCTTTTTATTTTACATGTTTGTTTGTTATAAAACGAAAGTTCTACTCCATTACATTACATTTACTTGAAAGATAAGTTATTAGCATAAATGGTGTACATATATAATGTTTGGTTCATGATTTTATAATCTGTTATATAACAGCAAATTACTATTATAAATAAAAATTGCAAATATATTAAGGTATATTAATAAACATGATATTTCTATAATTATCACCATAATTGGCGACATTTAGGAATATTGATTTTGTAGTTTAAATCAATGACATAATATTGTTATTAAAGTTAAAATGGAGAGATAATCAAGGCAATATATATTTTGTTGGAAAAAGATTTGGTGGAAAAAGATTTGGTGGAAAAATAATTAATAAAAAGTATAGGTTTAAATAATGCAGTGGCAAAGATCTGTAAATATTTCCAAAAATCAAGGGGACCTCAAAAAAAGGCCTTGTGTTTTAATAGTATAGATGAATGAGTTATTTTTTAATTATGGCTGAGTTTTGATTTAATTATGATTCAGTTATCTTCAATTTCGGATGGATTTTAGTTTATTTATAACTGAGTTATCTTTAATTTACGGCTGAGTTTAAATTTATTTATGACTGAGTTATACAAAAGAAGATATTATTAAAAAAAAGTTGTGCTCCATTAAGCAACTTGTATTATGGACTTTATTATCGTCTCGATATTATGAAGTTCTCGGTATTATTTCAACCCTCTTTTCACACGTCTAAAACATTAAAAAAAAAAAAAAAAAAAACTAAACATCCCAACCTAATAATCCCTTCGTTTTATTTGAAATGACATGGGCTAAATGACTAATTTATTTTAACTTGGCAGTCCCTACGTAATTGTTGATTCTCAAAATTACCGCTCAAGAAAACGAAACGTCGTGAATTAAGTTACTCGTTATGGCTGAGTAACGCCTAATGAAGACAGAGTTACAGCTGAGTTATGAATTATCATATTTTTTCTTTAGGGATGGATTAATAATTATCATGTTTTTGTATTACGGCTGAGTTATGAATAAAATTCCAGCTCAGAAAAACGAAACGTCGTGAATTAAGTTACTCGTTATGGCTGAGTTACAGTATAACGACGATTGAGTTACGGCTCGGTTATGGATAAAGTTCCCGCTCAAAACGGAAAGTTGTGATGATAAAACCGTTCAATTATCGATAAATAAGGTGTTTTCTCAGTTCTCTTTTTTACACAATCATTGTCTCGAAGTAAGTTTCACCTGTCTTTGAGAAAAAAATGAAAATTTCCCGATTCTTGAAACGCCTGAAGAAATTAACTCAGGCTTCTTGTCACCATGTTCCCAACACCTCTTCAACCACCGCATTTGAGATCAGTATAATGTTCTGGCCACCAAATTAAAATGTGTTCAGGCTAGAAAATTATGCCTTGGTTCCCACGTGTACTTTCGCTTAAACAAGAAGACAACAAATATTAGTACTGTCAGTTAATCAAATATGAATAAAAAAATCGTTGCTTACAGCGAGTATAAGAAACCAGCGTTCTTTAAAATGATCGGGAATGAAGCGGTATGTTGGCCACTCATGAACCCATCCTTCTCGAAAAATCTGTGGGATCGCCGCCAAAATATCTTGTAAAAATCTGAACCACGTAACAGATGCTTTATTAATGTAGAGACCCGGACCAGAGTTCAGAACACGAAGGTTCTCCCAATCTCCAGAGCCTAGAATGGCATTCACACTGCTGGCATCGTTGCTTACAGCGAGTATAAGAAACCAGCGTTCTTTAAAATGATCGGGAATGAAGTGGTATGTCGGCTACTCATGAACCCATCCTTCTCGAAAAATCTGTTGGATCGCCGCCGAAAGATCTTGTAAAAATCTAAACCACGTAACAGATGCCTTGTTAACGTAGAGACCCTGACCAGGGTTCAGAACATGGAGGTTCTCCCGATCTCCAGAGCCTAGAATGGCGTTCACACTGCTGGCAAACGTTTCAGACCAACCAGGGATAATCTCCATATTTTTTAGGTGGCTAAATATAGAGAGATATTATTTAGGTTTTTACAGAGAGAGAAGGTGTAGGAAAAGGTCTAAGAGAAGGTTATTATATATAGAGAGATGTAGAACGTGAAATGTCACGAGAGAAGATTAATCAAAATTCCCAAGATCTTTTTCCCGTCCAAAATACGAAACGTCAAAATTAATTCAACTTTATGGCTGGGTTATTGAACATTCACGGCTGACTTCTTATTTGGATTTAGGGTTTAAGGTTAATTATTTAGGGTATAGAGTTTTAGGTTTAGGGTTTAGAGTTTAGAATTAGGATTTATGGTGTAGGTACCACTAGAAAATATAATAAAACACATAAATTCAGTTGAAAGGACATTGTATATGGATTAATTTGGTGAATTAGACTAACACCTTATTTCTAAATGGAAGATGTTAAGTAATTGTAAGACAACATATAACTCAAGATCGTGATCAATTCTAAACTCGTAAATTCAATAAAGTAGACACTGAAATCTGATTATATATCTACTTCAAATCTAATCTATTAAAACAGAATTCTATTTTTATCTACTGATAAAAAGTCATTAGACCATTTCATTAATAATTTTAATACATTAAAATAGTATCTATATATTAGATCATTTAAATAAAATATACTATCGCACATAAGAATATTCTGTTATATCATTTTATTATTTTTGAATATTTCCTATTTTATCTTAACAAAATCTTAGAAAATATTTTGCTTATTAATTTTAAATAATTCACCAAATTCATAATTAATATTAAATATTAAAAATAAATACTATCTAAATTTTAAATAAAAATTACTATTTTTATAATTTATTATTTTAAGATATAAAGTTAAAGTATAAAATTTGAAAAATAAAATTTAAGTTTAATAAAAATAAATTAAAAAAGTACAAAATTATATTGTTTAATTCTATGATTTTTAGTGCACAGTTGATGTTTTATGTTATAAAAGAAATTTAGCTTATTCAAAATAAAAAAATCTTCAAAATAAATTTTGATCAATGAGAAATATATAAAAATCTTATTCATTTTCATTAGAAAAGATAAAAACAAATTAATGAAATGGGTTGAATAGATAAATTAATTTATTTTGATTCTTATATAGATGTATTTATTTTAAATTTAAATAAAAATATTAAAATACAAAATAATTATATATTAATATATATTGTTTCATCAAAAAATATGATGAAAATATAAATAGTTATATATTAATAATATCGAACAAAAAATATTAAGTTACATAATATAAAACACAAAATTCTAACAATATATTTTATTAGATTGTGATAAAAATTAAATATAATTATAAAAATTAAAATATATCCGTGTGAACACGCGGGTTAAAGTCTAGTTGTTAATTGAAGCTTCAATATAACTTTTTAAAGTATTTCCATTACATTTTTTTTTTTCATTTTGATTTTGTTTAGGGTTTGACTCAGTTATCTAAAGCGAAACGGCTGAGTTATTTTTACCGATACAGCTGAGTTATATGAACATTTAACGATTTTAGAGTATGTTTAAAGTATGACTGAGTTGTCTAATGTGTTACGGGTGAGTTATATTGACCGATACGTCTGTGTCATAGAAACATTTTCGATTTTAGGGTATATTTAAGGTATGGCTGAGTTACACATCTACAACACGGCTGAGGTATATAAACGATAAGGCTGAGATAGATAAGAAAAATTCTAATACAAAATAAAATATCACAACTTATGTCAAATAAAAAATAAGCGAAACAAAAATTCAACCGGTCAACAATTTGTTCATCTCAGTATTTCCTCCTTCATCGAGGATCTCTTGCCATCTTCACTCGTAAACCTTTAATATTTCTATTGTTTATCATATCAAAATTTAGACACTCGACATATTACACATTAAGATCGGGATATTATCATCAAGTTGTTAGATGACCGTAGGAATATGAGATGTGACAATTACTGTCCAATATGTGGGGAACCAGAGGAAAATGTTATGCATGTCATATTTGAATGTCCTCCAGCTTTGCAAGCATGGTCTCTATCAACAACACCATCTAGTCCCAATATTTTTCTGCTACCAAGCATCTATGCCAATATGGATACCTCTTTTGGAGAAAAAAACATCATTATTGAACTAGAATTAGATAGGGATTCTTATCCTTGGATAATCTGGTATATTTGAAAGGCTAAGAATGATAAACTTTTTAGAGGGATTGATAGGGATCTTTTGGAGCTAGTCCGATATGCAGAAAGTAAATGTCAAGCATGGTTTAAGGCTATTGAGATGATCACTCCTCTTCACAAGAGCATAGTATAGACGAACTCCAAGTCATAAGTCTGGATAATATTTGCTTGGTGGATGGCTCATGGACCTCTATAGTTCTATTCAGTGGTTGTAGATGAGTTTGGAAAGATTCAGCTCATGGGAACTCGAAACTGAAGGAGGTGAGAAACTGATTTACATTCGGAAGTTAAACACTGCAATGAGCAATAGAGAGTATGCTACAGTATTCGTCATGTCATCGCTCTGAGATAGATTGTAAGGATTTTATCGCAATGATAAAGGAACCTCAAGCTTGGCCGAGTTTTGCAATGGAAATGGAAACTATAAAGAAATTTTTTTTCCACACTTCGAGATATATCACATCCTAAGGGCACAAAATGAAATTTTAGATTCTTTCTCTAAGATTGCAAGATATTTTCATAGAAAGTTTTGTTATATTGGTTGTTATATTCTAGTGTGGTTATCTATATTACCTCAAGTTTGAGTAATAGAATAATCGTTTGATGTTAAAAAAAATTACAACACTTAGACACACATGAGAAAGTTTGTATTATTTCAACTTAACTTGATAGTCTGTCTATACATGTTAAGAATGATTGAAAACGTCAAAAAAACAGTAACGATTATAAGCAATTAATTAATCAAGCTACCAGATTCAAACTTTAAACCAATAGTAAAGTATATAGGAAGAAAGACAATCGTATAAAGAACAACATCTTATATAATAAAGGAGACTTTTCTCCCTTCTCCCGCATCCACCTCAGCAACAAAGCATGGGACATTTTATTCCACGTGTCCACCCTTAATCCTGGGCCTTCGTGGGTTTTTAGTTGATCAATCATCGGCAGTTGGGTTGAGGAAACACTGAAGCCCGTTTATGGTTACTCCGTAGATATAGGGTTTTGCACTTTCTCCCTCCTTCACCGAATGTTTTGCAGAGTAAGAAACCATCAATTATCAGAGGCGAGCGTTACATCGTTTTGTATTGATCTCCTTAACTCCTCTGTTAAACGTGTTAATCCCACTCCGCTGCATTCAATCCGGCTTCTTGAATTCCCAGAGAGGCTGAGAAGAGCGAGGACTATGTATATAACCCCTCACCGAGTCATGAACTTCACACCTTCGACAAAAAACAAAAAAAGTAGTATATCTCTTTGTGTTTATTGACTTCTGATTCCTTTGTTATCAATTATCATATAGATTTGTTGATGCTAATCTATTTTGTGGTTTGCTTCATAGCTCTTCACTCGAGGAACTGAGCAGTCCTTCTGAATGCTCTTAAGGTCAGTTTTATTCAGAAGAAGCAGAGATTTTTGGGTTCACTTCAGGAGTTTGTTTTACCTATTAATTTGAACTCCATGATATGTTTCTATCTAGGATGTAATTGTCTGTAAAAATCTGTATTACTCTTATCCACTCAAAAGCTCATTTTTTACTCTATCTAGGAAGTAATAATATGTGAAACCCCCGTTGTAAAGCTCTTTGTGCGTTCTACAGTTCCAAAGGTTTTAGCTTTTGTTGGTGTAGTTAGTACTTATGTTATAGCCTCTGTAGTTTGGTATTACAGAGATTGATGTAAGTTGTTTTTTTTTCAGAGCTATATGCAGCAATATCATGATGTTGGACTGTCTACCCTTGGGAGGGTATGTATGTTCTTATTTTCCGTCTCCTATACATTTTTCTTTTTATATTGAGACTAATAGCGTTTCTACTGATAATCTATTCAGTCATAAGAATGTGCTGCCACTGCAAAAGGTGTTACTGTTACTATTTAGAATCAAAGGCAACACAATAAAGTGTCAAGATACATGTTAGTGAACACTGAAAGTGATTTTTTATGTTTATATACTTTCTTGAATTTACTTAAGGTTGTTTAACATTTTCTTCTTATTCTGATCATCAAGGTTGTGATTTTCTGCTACATTTTGTTCATGATAGTCTTTTTTCTCTTAGTACTATCTGAAATTCCTGGACCCAAAAAAAAAAAAACCTTGAAGCATTCGTTGACATGGAAAAGGAAAAGTGAGAGCCTTTAACATAATGCAATAATTTTACCTTCAATTTAAGTAACATTTTGTTGCTTTCAGGAAGATTCTTATAAGAGTTTTCTTTTTGTGGCAGATATTGGACTCCAGTAGATGTATATGTCAGTGGTACCAAGCATGATGTTTTACGCTTACTAGGTTTTCACACAAGGTATTGTCCTTTTAAAGAACTTTCTTTTAGATTTCTCTTGATCAAAACTGCAGATCATGCATCATCGCATTACTATATGACATTGATGACTAAAGAACCCTTCAAGTGTGTTATAGATCAAGGAATCATCTTTGGGGATGTCATTATACAGCCTGAAAGAACCAAGAACTAAACTATGAATCTGCAGATACTGAAGATACGGTTAAATGAATCTCTGGAGATGAAGTATGATTCTTCTTCTTTCTCATTCACTAACTAAAACCGATTTTCACTCTTCTGGAAGTTCTTTAATGGTATATAGGTTATGAAGTCTCGAGATCATTTATTTCCAAAAGAAGATCTTAGCAGAGGAAGGCTTGTCGATACTGGTGATGTTGTTTCAGAGTATGGTGCATATCCTCTACGTTTGTACGACATGTTCACTGAACCGTTTAGGTAACACATCAATCCCACATTTTTTTTTTCATTTTTAACACCTCTTCTACGTTTACATTGAAGGCGTGCATTGTTTATTTGCACCTAGAGCTGTTCCCTGATGGTTTTGGCAAATACAAAGGTCCAGTTGCCAAGTACATCTCCCCAATCAGAGAATCACAGGGCCCATCTTTGCACTGCATGCAAGTGATAACAAATTCTTTCTCGCCTCCTGGGTCATATTAAATAGCAAACTACTTACAATTTTAACTGTTTTTCTAAAGGGTTTACGGAAACAATCCTGGCAATTATATGGCTGGAGCAAGATGTGCTTCTTGCAAGTATTGTGTTGTGACTCCTCCCACAGATACACTCATCCTCCTGAAGCTAAAGACCAGACCATTGGACCAGCAAGTGCTGTGCAAGCAGCGTCATACACCGACCAGGTGGAGTCCAATAGTGAGAATGTTAATGATCCACAAGGATCGCCACCAAAAAACCTATCCAAGAAGGCACGCAAAGCTTAGTTTTTCAGCATGGAGCACTATAGAAAAACAAATATATTGTTTCTTCCCATGCATGCAGTCACTGCACTCACATTATGTTTTCCAAATAAGGGTTAGGACTTAGGACACTTAGTACACCATAAAGTTTAAACATTTCTCTTCGTTTTGGTTCTGTTTCGTAGTAACATTTTGCTTTTGTGATATATGTTATATATTAAATTTCCAGTAACTTTAAATAATGTCCCCTCTAGAACTTTTATTAAAATTTATAGTTATTATAATATTTTTTGGTTGGTTAAACAGATGATTTATCTAGCACATAACAATCGTGAAATAGCAAGGAACACATCTTTGATATAACTTATACCAACATTAGAATGGGTAACTGAGAAAGAAGTTAAGCTGCAATAGGCAATGGCTTGCAGAAACCTATAGCACTCTCATTACCATTACTCCAAGAATTCTTGGTTGTTATGGCCAAAATCTGCAGTTACTCATGAAATAATATTTGCTATTTTCAGCTACAATTTGAACACAACAAATGGTTTATCCCAAAAGTAGCAATCCCGCGCGAACTAATGAAACCACATCTAATGAATAAAACACAATCAAACAAGACTAAAGAATCATTTTAAAATAAAAAGATAAATATAAAAATAATGAAAATATAAAATATAACTCAATATACATGATATGACCAAAAAATACAATAAATTAATTAATTAATTTATTAAAACCACAAAATTCATGGACTTCCCTCTTATTTGTGACACAAAATGAAAGCTGAGGGAATTTAATATGAAATTCATGAAAAAACAAACAAAATTAATATATATAATAAAATCTAGATTTTTTTAGAAAGTTAATAAATAAATAATAATTTTATTAAGTAAGTTTACCTAAAACATAGGAATCTAGCTAATAAAGTTGTGTGTTTCTTTAATCAAACAAACACAACACTAATGAATTACAATAATAAAATATGAGATAAATGTAGAGTAAATAATTGCAGAAAATCTGAAATACACCACAGTGGTATAAAATAATTGTCATACAATAAAATTAAAATGTAAAAATAATTG
>CAKOAT010826265.1:32255-72160 GCA_932364175.1 Eruca vesicaria subsp. sativa | reverse complement strand
AATTTTCAGACAAAATATATAAATGTATTTCTTCATTTCCTAATATGTTCTACTGTTAGAAAAAGTTTCTTACCAAAAGACAAATAAGAAGAATATATAAACTAAACTTCATTACACACATTTTTAAATTCAAATTAGTCTCTAAAACAAAACTTCAAATGTTGTTCTAATACTCTCCACATGGTACTTAACAGTATAAATATGTTCTCTAATTAAAACAACAACTTTACTTTATGTTTAAATTCCAACTAAATTAATTTTGTTACAAATATCAGCTTTTTATTTTACTTCTCTTAAATCGATTAGTCACAACCACTTATGCTATTCCATTTTAAACTAAGCAACTTCAAAACAAAGTAATACACTGCAATGCTAACCACTATCAAATGGATAAAAAAATATTATTTCCATCATATTTTTATTTTTACATTTGAACATGTTTTTTTTAAAGACTATAAAATTAATTGTAAATTTATTTAAAAATAAAACCTACAAACCCGGCGCGTAGCGCCGGAATACCACTAGTGTTATACAATAATGTGTAATACAAAAAAAGTGCGAAACAATAATATATACAGCTGAGGTCAAATTTATAAACATATGAACTAGATGTTGACCCGCGCTTATAAAGTGTGGGTATTTTTTTAATTGACCATAAAGCCAAATATTTTGGAATAGATATTTTATTAGATTTTGAAGGTTTTTTTGAATTTGATTGAGTTGATGGTAAAAGTGTCCGAGATAGCTTATATTTATAAAAAGAGAGGATTGTTGTCAAATTAGGTTAAGAGAAGATATGAAAGAATATTTTGTAATCAATTTAGGTTTCCCAAAATCATGGTCGAAAAATATAAGTATGTGCAATTTAGACTTTTTGTGGTTGATATAATTAAGGTAAATTAAATAATTGGCTGTAATAAATTAACTTGTAGATGAAGTAATTTAGATTTTGACTCGCGCTTCTTATATTTTTAGTGACCGTAAAGTCAAATTTGTAATAAATTTATGTCTATTATTAGATATCTATAATATTTAAATTTTTTTTCTATTATTTTATTTCAGTCTTGTAAAATTAATAAAACAAATATGGTAAAAATATTCTTAAAATCAAAAGATTGTTATTAACCCATTGAGAAGCGTGGTTTCTATTTTTCGATTATGCACAAATGGGTACTTAATTTTTAAAGTTGTTAAAAAAAAATTAAACGGATTTAAATTAAGCAAAATTTCATAAATAATCAATCATATCATATATCTCAAGAATCAAAAAATAGAAATCAAACCGAGAACCAAATGGTTACTTAAATTTCTTATATATAAATTATATACCTACAAATATTAATTATATATATAATTTCTAAATACTAAATAACGTAAAATACTATTTTTAAACCAAATTAGGCAAATCAATGAAATACCTGAATTTTTTATAAAAAATATTCAATTTATCTGATATTTAAAGCATAGGCTAGTTTACATTTAAAATTAAATAAAAATATAACATGTAAAATAAAAAAACATATCTTATTTAAATCATTTTTGACCAATTTCGTTTGAATCTCCAACTTATAATGTTTAGACCCATCTAATTTTTATATATCATAAAATTAATCATTTAGTTCTTGTATAATAATGTAATATCAAAATTTAATAATTGATTACATATAATTAATTAAACCAAAGTGTCATAGTTATAGTATCATGAATATTATTGTTAGAAAAATTTTATAATAGATTATGGAAAGTAATAAATGATTTTATTTAAGTTGTAAAGTATTTATATAGTTAGAGAAATATAAGGGAAGACAAAAAAATGTTAGTCTAATGAAAGGATCCAAACAACTTTTTAAGTATATTTATTTAGACTCCTTCTCTTTTAATAGTATAGATAGCACGCAGTAGAATATGGATTAAGTAAAATCAGATCCGAATATAATGTTCAGAAACACGATTGAGTTCGAGCTAATAAAGTCGACACTATAATATGGATCCGATATAACAAAGCATGAAACTGTGGAAAAAAAAAAAAAAAAACAAAGCATGAAACTGCAGTTAAATCACAATTTTATTAAAGCAATACTTATCTTGGTTAAAAGATGATTGCTACTCAAACTTATCGAAAGAGGGAGAAAGAAGACCAGTAACGATTTATCACCATTATTCATGGAGATGATATCGTTTAGGTCGCTAAGGTTTTAGAATTTTCTCGACGGCTAAGGTTTCGTGATGATAACTTAGTATAAGTAAAGAAAAAACAATGAGTAATTAATGCATTTTATTCCATAATTAATGAATCTTTTATATAAGATCATAATAATTTGGGTATAAAGTCTAATTTGAAGTGGAAAACAAGTAAATATAATATTTTTCTTAATAGACATCATATAATATTCATAATAATTACCAAATTATTGATAAGAAACAATAGAAACCGGTTTAATATCACATATAAATATGGTAAATTGTTTGCAATGGACGAGTGAAACGGTTTGGTTAGATTTTTAACTAAGTAGTTGACTTATTTAACTACATTCCAGTTATTTAAGAGTAGTACACAATAATATTATGGAAATATTATCTCCTTAGTGCTGGGAAAACAATGACATATTTTAAATTAAAGATTTTTTAGAGAAAGTCCATGTCTTTAATAAATCACACATTAAAAGAAATTGTGACTTCTATTTTAATTGATAAGATTAGATTTTGACCCACGTAACTGCGCGAGTGTTTTGTTTTATAACATAAAAGGTATATATTTTTAACATTAATCATATACTTAAATATTTATATAACTATTTCAAATACAATATTTTTTTATAATTTACATGTTATACTGATCAGTTATTTAAAACTATATTTATTTGGCACTTCTTATTATATATTTATCTTATTGTATTTACATTTAGTTATTAAGAAAAATAATATATTCATGAGAAAACGTATTTGAAAATTATTTTGTATTTAATTTATGGTAAATTCGAACCATTTCTTCAATGTTATATTTTCTCTTACAAATATTTTTATGTTTATTCATTTTAGAAAATATATTATTGTATATACAAAAGTCTAAGATATGTTACTTTTTAGACATGTATTATATATTTTGCTAATTTTAAGCCGTTCTGTTATCATATTATAGTTTTAAAATAAATAGTTTATATTTATGAAAATAAAATTTATAAATTTATAAATTTAATATATTTTATCATATTTAGTTCAGTATATTGTAAAAATACTTTTACACAGATTTATTAGAATTCGTAGAATTTAATATATATATATATATATATATATATGTATATTTAAAATGAACGATATCATGATTAAAGTAGTTACAAAGATTTTATATTATTAGCTTTAATGAAATACATGTTAATTTATATACATGTATAATTTAGTTTTCTAACGCTGAACCGTCTTAAAAACATATTAGATTTAATTTTTGAGCATAAATATTTGATACTTACGATTATAAAATATATAAAGTTATCAATTGAATACAATTTTATTATATTTAGCTTTATTTAATAATTTTCTTTTAATATGATTGATTATCATTATATAACAGATAATATGATATACTTTTTTATTTTTCATTTTATAAACTTTAAATGAATATATTAATGTATAATAATATTTCAATCTATTTTCAGAATCAATGAAAATATTTAAAGATAATATGAAAATGAAGATCTTGTAAAAATCTTTCTATTCTCCACTTGTTTTTTGGATGTCCATATATTTATGATCTCTGGCTGCAGGTCATTGGCTCCTTACTTTGACCAGCGTCTTCCTCTGATTGCACAGAGATATTGGCTCGTATTCTTGGAGCAGGACGCGACAGGCTTGCCTCTATTCTCCTGAGATTAGCTTTGCAGGTTACTGTTTATTATATATGGCGAGAGAGAAATAAGAGACGTTATACACAGCGAAGTAGGCCAGTGAATCATCTTGTGAAGATAATCGAGAAGACCATAAGACAATGAGTTATATCTATCCGATATTATGAGAATTAAGGGCTAGTGGGGTTGATGCAGCTTTGGTTTCACTCTCGTATGGAGCAGATTAAGGAGTTGGGTATATGAAAGTTCTATTATCATTGTTTCTTCTAAATAACTATTCCTTTCCATGATGATCAATAAATTTAACATTTCATCAAAAAAAAAATCTTTATATTTTGTATCTGATAAATAATTTTGGGTTTTCTGTATCAATTTTGAAAATTTTGGGTAGGGCAAAACAACATAAAAAAAATAATTACTCGATTTATTTCTGTTTATTTCGAATAACAACTAAATCATTATTTTTACATTATTTGTTTTATTTATTTATATTTGTGTTCATTAGTTCACCGTTTCCCTACGTAATATATGGTGATGTGAAGAGATTGACAATTTGATATGATTTGAAGTTATATGAGTAGTTACCTGTTGTAGATGATCGTGAAAGATCTCGTCTCTAGGTCACTCGGAAAGTATTCCCTTTTTTTTGGGGGGGGGGGGAGTGGAGGTAGTCTCTTAGATAGCTTTTGACTTCACCATCAAAAATTCCTTATGAATCGTCCTCCGATTAATTATCAATTTGTGGGATAAGTATCATACAAACACAAACACAATCATCATAACTCTAGTTACAAGAGTATAGTAATCATGAAAAAAATTGTTGACTCTGTCCCTTTTGTTTGAGGATAAATGTTCAATTGTTTATCTCTTTCTTCGTTAAAACTTATAAACAGTACATGATTCGACCAAACTTATATATAATAGTCCACTTACTTGCGGAGTGAAAATCGTTAATGTTCTTCTTTCTTTTTCTCCTTTTAGATTGATACCATATTTTCTTGATTCTCACATTTTTCCCTTTTGAATCAACTTCCCCCTTTGATTTCAAAATTTCTTTCATCTCTCTAGTAACTTCCTCATTCATCACTTAACAAAAAAAATCATTATTATTTAACAACAGCATATGTCTCTATTTCAAATAAACTTTTATTACTGGATTAAGGACTTCCACAATATTTTTCTATTTACACAAACTTGTTTTCTTTGTTTCAATTTTCAGTAATAAAAATAACATCCAAAACTCCTACCCATTTTATACGTTTTTGCAAGATCCATAGAAACCCTGTCAATAAAGCCCCCACCTTATTAGATAAAATCAAGTTGAAATTTTTCTAATTAAAAACTAATTAAATATTTAAATAATATTCATTAAATATAACATAACATAAATAAGTTTTATTCTTGAAAAATGTAAATATAATTTAGAGAAATTGAAATAAATTTAAATAAAAAATCTAGTTTAAATATTTAAAATAAATCGATAGGAACCAAACTACTTATAATTATAGTTATGTTTTTTTAAGCGACCAAGTTAAAATATAAAATAATAATATTAAAATAAATAATATAACAGTATTTTAGAATTATTTTATCTGTGAATGACACATGAAAACTCTTAATGGATCTTAATTTGAATAACATTTTTACAAGTCAGTTACATACAATATTTCATGGTTCATGAACTTCCATTTCAGAGATAGTACTACATTGTTTATATATATATATATATATATATATATATATATATATATATATATATATATATATAATATTCAATTGATTTTAGAGTAAGATGTAGAGTTACCATATAAAAAATGGAAATGAAAAAAAGTTGCAATTGAAATTAAAAAGAAAAGCAATAAAACATTGTGTGGTGACAACATAAAAACTTAGATATTAACATATTGAACGAAAAAATAAACTATTTGAATTATTTTTCTTACGTTGAGACATAAGCATGTTTCATATTCAAAGAAGAAAAAAACCATTAAAAATTGATCCATGTTAAGACCGGTTCATCAGCACGGTTTAAAGAAAAGTTGATTTTTAACTAGAAAGACACAGAGTTCCTCTTTGTTAACTTCAGCCTTGATTCAAGATCCTTTTCTTTCTCCTTCACTCTCTCCTCCATTTTTTGTAAAGCTGCCTCTCTCTTCCTCAAGTGCTCTTCCTTGTGGTTGATCTCAACTTGCAGCTTTTCTATTTCACCTCTCTTTTTCTCAAGTTCTTCGTCAAGGGATATCCTCTTCTGTTCAAGCTTAATTTCAAACTCCAGCATTCTAGAATCTAGAACACCCTTCTGATCATCCAGGAGCTTCCCTATCTCCATCTGTTCATTTTTATTCACAATTTCACTTCTCTGTGAATTATACAAATGTTGGCACTTAGCAGATAGAAATTTAAGAACAATGTAACCTGTAATAGTGACTTAAACATGTAAGTTGTTCCAATCAGTTATTAATTTTAGTACTACCAATATGGTATCTCCAAAAAAAATCTAACCAAATTTAAAATAAAAATATGAATCCAAACTCTAATTTTTGTTGAGTATGAAAGATAAAATCTCAAAAAAGATAATCATTTTGGACTAATATTTTATTATGGTTACTATAAGAAGCTTCAGGCAAGTTAAAAAATAGAAGAAAGTTTCAGGTAAGTTGAGGCTGACCTGCTTCCTTGCAATAAGATTCTCTTCAAGTTCATGTTGCTCCTTTTCCTTCATATCAACCTTAGTCTTCATGGTCTCAAAGTCTTGAAACAACAACCAGTTCATATATTAGACCAAATGCAGGAAGCGAAAAATAACCGCAACACGAAAACTCACTTTTTTCCTTTATAGAAATGCCATTAACCTTCATCTGTACATATTCTTCTCTTTCTTTTAATTATGACGTAGCAGTAGCGATCTTTCTATGCAACTCTTTGAGGCGCTTCTCTTTCTTCTTGATAGCTCTTACACTTTCAATAGTTATCTCCTCTCTATGGTTAATACTAATTTTAACTTCCGAAAATCTATTTTGTTCTACTGTTAGCTTCTTCTTCCATTTCTGCAGGTCTTCTCTTTGCTTGTAGAACACTGCCTCATGCGCTTCTCGTCGAAGACACATAAACAAAAGAGATAGTGTGAGGCCAGAGAGATATCAAAGTAAGTAAAAATTAAATTTTATACTCTGTAGCAAGATAAAAGACGCTCCCTTTGGAGCACCTTTTAATGAGTCTCCACATCCTTAGGCTTCTTCTCCAACTCAGAACTCTTTCTACTAATCTCACAAAACATCTGTTCAGAAACTGCCCTCTTTGTTAACTTCTGCCCTTCTTTGCTAATCCGACAAAAGAGGAAGCCTGCGAATCGAGGAGAAAATAATCAGGATCGAAGGTATATGTATGCGAGAGGAGGATGTCTCTAACCTCATCTTCAAGCCTAGCCATGGAGATTTGTATCGTTGACCTAGCTTTGACTTTGTGGTGGCTATCAAAGATTGAGACGGAAGAGACGAGTCTCTGGACTTCGTCGACGGCTTGCACGTACCAAACTACTTCCTCGTGATCTCTTTGGATATCAGATTATCTTTCGATTCCTCAGAGGTTGTTGAATCCCGCCGGAGTATTATCTTCTCCGCCGTTTTGAACGTCGCTGCATCGGAACTGTCGCCGACACGAATATCCGGTGATTCCATGATTCAGTCAGAACAAAAACAAAGTCAAAGAGCTAAGACCTTCGCAATCTGAATATGATTCCAAGGCAAAGGGATTTGAAGGTGGAGGTTGCGACGGCGGCGCAAGCGCTCTCTGAAATTGAAGAAGTCATTTTTTAAATCATCGTTTGAGATGAAAATCTGGAGAGGAAGAGAAGAAATGGTTAAGAGCTCACACCTTTATATAGACGAAGATGGCTGTAGGAGCGGTTACGGTAAGACTCGACTCAGAACGTCGCCATTGAATCAGATCAAAGGTTCGAGATCAAAAGATATGATTGTCGGAATGGGAACTGTCTTGAGACGGCGAGAGAGGACGTCAATCAAAGTTAACTGAACAAACCCTATCACTTACCGGGCTTAAGCCAAGCAAGCCTAAAAAAAAAAGAAAAATTAGTCCCACATGAAAGCTATGAGTTTCGAACCCATACACTTGCGGACAAAAACTTTCAACTTCTAGCTTATACCACCCTACTAAACCGTCATTCATTGTTAATAGTCATCGTGGCAAATGTTTATAATATTTTGTTTTAAAAAAAAAAAAACACACGCAGCAGGGCCCACATAACTGCCTACATCAACAGCTTTAGGAGCCTAGAAACTGAACTATTATATATAAGATTTTATATATTATTAATCTTAATAAAATTTATAAGTGATAGTCCAAATGAAAAAAAAATTACACATGAAGTGAAGTCATGACTTTTGTTTTAATATATAAGATATTTGTGATTATATTTATTATAAAACCTAAATGATAGGATAACTATATGTGATGATTTTCTAAGAAATGGTCTAAAATAAAATATCACACAAGAAAGAAGTCGTGACTTATGTTTTAATATATAAGATGTCTATCTATTTCTTTAATAAAATTATTTTGTCATTTTGACATTTATGTGTTATATTTATAAAAAAAATGTTTTGAAATGAATTGTTTATAGCCTGGAAGGAGATTCCATAATTAAAAAAAAAACCTTCTACTCTTGCGACAAAGAATCCCTTCCGCCACCAAAGACTTCGATCTCTCTTGTGCTGCTCTGGTGGTTGGTGGTTCTCACTGCTTCCGGGAGCGGCTCCCTTAGGTCTCCATTTATGTCTCTCTGCATTAATCGCAGCAACTTGGTGAGTGTGTATTTGGATTGGCTTTAGGGCGATTTGAGGAGTGGTTCACTCCGACTCGGTTTGTCTCTGCTCGGTTGGAGTTTCTTGAGTGTAGATCGAGCCAATTCTGTGCAGGGGTCATGAACGGTTTGTTGGGCTCCGGTTCTTGTTTGTGTGATGGTCTCGTTTTGTCTCGTGGATCTTCTGTTTAAGACTGTCCCATGGATATGTTATTGCTGTTGGTCTTTAGGTTGTAGTTCTAAGTCCTTTTGGTTGGTGTGCTTGTTGAACCTAAGACTATTGTTGGGTTGGATTCTATGGTCGGGATGCTGAATTGTTTCTTCAATTTGCTTGAGTTATTTCTCCCTTTTCATAGCTGTTTCTGGTGCGCGGTGCAAGACTCAACAGGCTCTGATGTGGGTGTCTACTTCTTCCATCGAAAATGGTGAGGCATGTCTCAATCGGGTCTTTGATGGTGTTGCATTTTCTGTTTGACTTCTCTGTGGTCCAAGTTTGTCTGCAGGTTATCTATGTTAATGTTTGTGGTTTAGTTCGTAGTCGGGATTCAGATTTCTTTGACCTACTGGATTTGGTTGATTATGAGGCTGTGATGTTTGAGTGTCTATTGGGTCTTCGTTTGAGGAAGTAGGCTATGGCCTATGTGTGACAACCCATCCCGTGGAAGCTCACAGCAATGCAGCACACTGATATCACTCAAATTACCCTAAGGAGTGAATTACTCTCTCAAATAAGAGGTTCAGTTGTAGTACTTAGGGATCAAATCCACAAGGAACTAAGGAACACAAAAAATATAATCCTTAGTGATTATGCTAGGTTGATTAAGTTTAAAAGTAAATTGCAGTTGTGAGCAATGGTGAGTTGCTCAAGAGAATTAGTTTAGGTTTTAAACAATAAAAGAAAGTAGATAGATTCAAGGTTGCTATTCAGATAATCAGGATTATAATGCTACAGATGTCTTAATAAGTTGCTTGCAAGATATTAAAGAACTTCAACTCTTAGACAAATCTATTAGCAATCAATATATCTAGACTCGTCCATTGATCTGACTGCTGACAATATCGACCGATGTTTTGACAGCGATATCGGACGATATATGTTGCCGTCGATCGATTACTCTATAGGAGTATCGATCGATATAGCTTCAGATTGAATTGAATATGTGTTCACCAAGATCATAGACCGGCTCTCCTTCGTCCCTAGAGGACCTCAGCTTATGTCAAATGATTTCAGGATGATGATTAACAAGTTAAATCATTCCAGGATCATACTCTACTTAGCTACTCTAGAGTAAGCATTTCATCAGGATAATGAATATCACAACTCAACACTCCATAGTTGGGGCTAATCCCTCATAACTATTTGAACCCCAAATCTAACAAGTGAATCTACTCAGACATGGCTAAGTGATTCATAGCATCAAGGTAGTAATAGAAATTCATAAGATCAGAAGATTGAACACTTGGTTCCTTTGAACAACAAATCTCTTTGTATGTTCTTCTAAATCTAGAATTCTATAACCTTTGATGATAATCAGAATAAGATGATAAGAATAATTTTATAAATGAAAGAACTAAGAGTATTAAAAAGCATAAAAAGCACCCAAGGCACCAAAAGCACCAAAAAGAACACTTTGCCAAAACACATAGGCATAACTATAAATATGAGTTCAATTAGGTTAAAAAATCGTCAGGCGCTATCTTGTAATATTGAGAGTACTTGGGCTTCAAGTCGGCTGAGTCAAACTTGTTCTTCACGCTCGATATCGATCGATGGTACAAGGCATACATCGATTGATGGAGTATCTCGATTCGTCATATTCTACGGAAGCGTTGTTGATTGATTACACATGATGTGTATCGATCGATATGTATCTCTGGATATCGACCTTGTTGTCTGATCTTCATAGTCATCTCGGGAAAACTCTCCTTTAAGCTCCATAAGGGCACCTAAATCATCACTTTACTCCAAAATGCTCATGAACCTGAAAACATACCTAATAGACTCCAAGTGGGTCAAAACCATGGTAGATCAACTCCCCCAGACTTAACCTTTTGCTTGTCCTCAAGCAAACACAATAGTTAGTCTTTGGAAGAAGTTTTAGAAAAACAGAAGGGACTCAATCAAATCTTAACTTATGATCACCTCTACCCTTTTTGCAATCCACATCTCATATCTATTAACTACAGAAGTACATTATACCATATCCTAGCTTAGCAACCAAATTCATCTAGCCAATCAACTTAGCAATCCTGTTTGTTTATCCCCTCTACTGATTTCATTTATGCATAAAATAAAAGTGTAGGCTTTACCTTGGGAGTATCGATCAAGGAACACGTGGATTCAACTCAAGCAAGTTTCAGACATTCTCTTTCTGGTTTCTTTCTACTTATATCTCCCTACTCTAAATCCCAAATTTTTCTTTTTCTTTTATGTCAATCCCAATGAACAACAAATGTTCACCTTATTGATCTTTCTACCTTTTGTAGCCTTTTCTAACAAAGTGTAGGCTAATGGTGGGTCATGGGTAATTTACCTCTCCATCGCTTCCACAATGTGTGATCATTCCTTTGAATTAGAATAGTGGGGTCATGGGTAATGTACCTCTCCCCTGCCTCTCGGGAAATCATCTCAATCTTTTTTTTTTTTTTGGGGATGCCAAAGGAAGGAGAGAAGGAAGCCAAAATTATCAAGACTTTTACCTTCCAGACTTGCACGAGGATTCTGATCCATTGTATACCAAGTCGCAAGACACATAATAGATGTCAGGTTAGGTTGGAAATCAGCTTTGGTTCTTCCAAACATTCATGAAAAGTGTTGTCATAGGTGACCGGTGATGCACTTTAGCATCTATAGTATTTTCTGCAATCAACAATTCTAAGAATGGTGATAAAGAATGGTTAGATAAAAAGTAAAAATTTTGAAATATCTGTGTCCCCTTCTTTACTCAATAAAACCAATTTTGAAATCATTTAATGAGATCAAAAGGTAAAGTAGCATCAGCGATCTCCACCCCCCCCCCCCAGACTTAAATCATACACTGTCCTCAGTGTATAACCAGTCGGAGTTAGGGCATAAATAAATAATGTATAACTGATATCAAAAATTGTGAACGCTATACCTGACCGGAATTCGTATCGATCGATGGTGAGTCGCCTTCGTCGATCGTCATGGATAGGTCAATGTCGAGCGATGTCGACATGATTGTATCAGTCAATAGAGGTAGTGATCGTGTAGCATCTCGTCTAAAACTAATAAAACGAAAGTAAAAAATAAAAATAATATAAAACTAAGTAAGAAAATACCTAATAGTGGGTTGCCTCCCACTCAGCGCTTAGTTAAATTCATTTAGCTTGACTATGGAGATATGGTGGCTAGTAAGGTGAGTTGCAGGTACTTGTTGGGAAACAAGTATCCTCCTTGTCTTGTGATTCTCCAAACCATGAAGTTACGAAGCTTCTTGTGGCTTCCTCTCTTCTGTTCATACTAGCTTTCAACTCTTGGACCTCATCTTGGATTCTTTGTAACCACTCCTCAAGGCTCGCAATGCTGAACTCATGTTGTCCAATCTTGCTGTAGGTTTGTTCTAGATCAATACTCAGCTGCATGGTGTCGAGATGTTGGATGGTTTTCACACGGGAAGAGGTATTATCGCCCGATCTTTGTGTAGTTTTGTCGGTCGATTTGAAAGGATGTCTATCGGTCGATGGGTTGAATGGCACGTCTGAATGTTTTTGATATCTTTCTGAATTCCTTCTGTTCTGAATTCCAATCCTCGAACGTCACTCTGTACTGGGAACCACATCTTGTCGAGTAATCTGTATGCTTCGTCTCCACGGGCTTCAATAGCTTTGTAGATATCTCATGTTATTTCCTCAAGTTATTCTCTGGTACAGAAGTCTAGTGCTCTAATATCGGTCGATGTGCAGGGTGGGTCATCGATCGATAGTTGTTTCTGAGATTTCAGTTCTTCGTGAAGCGCATTCACTTCTTCTTGCAGGGCATCCTTCTCTTTGCGAATTAATTCATTGGCAGTCTGAAGCCAATGTAATTCTCCTTGAAGTGATGCTTTGGTTCTTTCATGTTCAAAATGCAGTGATGCCATTTCCTAGTTATGTTCACCAACTCTTCCATTGGTCATGTGCGTGACCTCTGCTTATGTGTATATCTTGCAAACTGGAACTCCTTTAGCAAACTGTTCAGCGTGTTCTGGTAAACAGAAACAAGAGCGCTCCATTTTTGAGGCTCTATTCAGAAATTTCCCCATATCTTCTTTGGAAACATGGATGATATATCCATCTACTCCTCTTGCGAAACCATGCTCATCTCTGTGGATTCCATATTCCTCTTTCTTTTCTCACAAGGATCAACGAGTCCCGAATTTTAAAACTCGTTTCCCAAATTCCCGGCGTATATCGTTCGATGTGAGTCTCCACGTATCGATCGATGCTTGTTGAAATTCTGGATATGCTGAGTTGAGATGAATGTTTTCTACACCATCTTGCTTGTCTGAGGTATCTTGAATTGTTTGTTGCTGGTGCTGATCTTTCGTATAGATGGGTTGATGTGCGAAGGGGCTGACTGATCCATTGGTCATCTGAAGAATGTCTGCAACATCTTCTTTGGAGATTGGAATGATTCTTCCATCCATTGCTCGTGGATGGCCATTTGGATCCCTGAAAATACCAAACTCATCCGGAATTAGTAAGGTAAAATCAAATTTATGTGTTTGTACCTCGGATGTCGTAGTGGTATGATCGGTCGATAGTACGGCAAGTGCATAGGTCGATTGGTTGAGGGACGTGTCGATCAATTGATGTTGTTCCGTGTCGGTCGATATGTCTGCTTCTAGTTTGGTCGCATGTGTCAGTGGTGCTGTATCCACTTCGAAAATTTCGTGATAACTGGTTTCCCAACTTCCAATTGAGTAGTCTCCCTCTTGTGTATCATCATCATGTGGGACGTAGATTGGTACACTGTAGGGGTTGTCGCTTGGTGGTTTGAAACGTCTTTTGAGCGATCTTGGTTGGTGCATATCGGTTGATGGATAGTAGTCTTTGTCGATCGATGCTCTGAAGATGAAGGACGGTAGAGGAGGTCTTTCTTCATCTTCCCGAAGAAATATGTACTCTGTGGCTCGTTCCTCTGCATAATCGTCATCATACTCCTCCTGAGTAGTGATGCTAGCCTGTTTTAGGATTGAATGATCTTTCTCCCAATCATCTATGTGAAAGTTTCCATCTGGAAACTCCTCTTCGATCTCCTGGAATAGCATGTCAATTGATGACCATGTATGCTTGTCGGTCGACTCCGGTTGACTGGTATCGGTCGATGGAAGAAGGCTGTCGTCGGTCGATACGTCTTGCTCTGTCTCGTACTCGGCCATTGAATCATACTCGTGGGCACAAAAGCAAGTTGCTACAAGTGCTGAGCTCTCTGTCCTTGGAATCTTGATGACTTGGACCGGATTGTAGTGGATGGTAAGGTCAATTAGGGTTAGGCAGAGCTTATTGGATTTTAGGTCACAAACAGCTCCAACTGTTGCTAAGAAGACCCTTCCAAGCAGTAGAGATGTCTTGAAGTTGAGCTTGATGTCCATGACGTGGAAGTCTGTAGGAATTAGGGCATCTCCAATCTGTACCTCAAAATTTCGAATTTTGCCTCCAGAGTTCTGCTGAGAACAATCCACGAAGATGAAAGATTCTTCAGTAGGCTCTATCTTCAGACCTAGATGGTCTGCCATAATCTTGGGTAGGATGCTAACTCTAGATCCTGTGTCGCAGAGAGCACGAGGGAACTCAACACCTCTTATTGAACATGGTATTGTGAACTTCCCTGATCTCTCTTCTTCTCCAACGTGATCTTCTTCTTTAGACTGTCTCTGACTTGGTGAAATATTTTCTTGATGTCTTCTTCTGTCTCCTTGGTTTCTCTGAAAAACATCCACAATCTGTGTGAAAAGTAGGCTTCTTCAAAGGGTTTCTCTTTAGGTATTCTCAGAACTCTCTTTCTGAAGCTTGACAATTCTTTCTCATTAGCTTCCCTTTTATAAGATTTAGGAATCTTCTCCTTCCTTTTTTGAGAACTCTTCCATGTTTTTCCTTTTCTATCTCCATTGGCTCAAAGATATCTGTCGGTCTCTTCATGATGGCGGTGGGAAGGTTACTGGGAGTTTTAGACTGCTGCCGGAGTGCATTAAGTCGTGCAACGTCTATCTTTAGAAATTGCACTTGACGTTGGGGTACTGTATATCGGGCGACAACTGCAATATGTCGGTCGATATCTCTAGCTTCGTATCGATCAACTGGTGAGTCTGTTTGTCGATCGATAGGTGTAGTGTTGAGTCTGAAAGGGACGGGCGGATGTGGGTGTCGTGCTGCGAAGGCTTCATGTGACATAAGCTTGACGGCACTGCACTCGTGAGGGATTTCCTCAAAATCCATCGATCGATACGCGTCAAAGTCTATCAATCTCTTCACGAGTAGTGATATCGGTCGATTTTGGTTAGACGGTGTCGATCGATACGTGTTGAATCCGATGTCTGTTTCCCTCTCATCGTCAAAATTTTGCAGCTTCTCATGCTTCACCTCTTGCCAAAAGTCATCATCCAGGATGGCATGCCCATGGTGGTTAGTAGCAAACTCTCCCATCCCTTTTGTTAAAGCTTCTTGCTTTTCTTAGTGCTTCTCCTGTCTGAACCACCTGAGTCTCTAATTTCTTCACATAGGTGCTTAAGGCATCAAGTTTTGTGTTGAGGTTGGTGCAGACAGAGTGGATCTTTCCATTGAAGTCCGCCTGAAGTTTCTGCTGACTCTCAAGAACCTTGTCTAACATCTCTTCTAGTTTACTGTCTTGGGTGGGTGGGGGTGGATTTGGGAGAATGAGTTTCCATAACTCCTATTGTTGTTGAGGTTGCTGCTGCTATAGTTGGTAGGCTTCTGTGAACTCTTGTTGAAGTTGCTTTTCTGTCCTGGGAAGTTTATGTATCCTCCTTGGTTACCAGACCTCTGAAATCCAGCTCTACTGATCCAATTCACATCTTCTTCTGTGTATTCCTCTTCAGCTACAGTTTCTGCATCCTCCACTGAGAAAATCTGTTTGTTTAGTAACTTCTGAACATTATCCAGCTGTGCTTACACTTCAGTAATATGTTCCTTCACAAGGAATGATGTAGCTTTTGTCTTCACAGTGTTCTTTGTGTTGTTTCTTGAAGCTAGGTTATCAATTAACTTCACTGCTTCTTCCGGATTCATGGTGGTGAAGTTCCCTTCACTAGCTGTGTCTAGAGCCATCTGATACTTCAAACTGATGCCTCTGTAGAAAGTGCAGAGCAGTTGCACTTTGTTGAGTCCATGGTGTGGACAATCTCGCTGGTAGGATTGAATCTCTTCCATGTATCTTTAAATGATTCTCCAGGATCCTGAGTGAATGTAGCAATTTTCCTCCTCCATTCTTCAGCGCGTGAGTCATCAAAGAAGTTACGCAGGAATGCGTTTTTGATGTCGCTCCAGGTTGTGAGAGAACATGGTGGTAGTTGTCTCAGCCACTGCAAAGCTTTTCCAGATAGAGAGTATTTAAAAAGCTTGCAGAGAAGATAGTCTTGAGGGACTCCATTGGCTTTTATGACAGTTATGAGATCCTCGAACCTCTCCAGATGGTCCATAAGATGCTCATAGGAAAACCCACATAAGGGTATTTGTCCTACAAGTGTATAGTACTGCGGCTTGAGCTCGAAATCTCCTCTCTGAATAGCAAGAGGGCGGATGGCTGATCGGTTGGTATAGAACTGATCCGGACGGTTGTAGTCAGCCAAAGTTCTAGCTCTGTTAGCCTCCTCTACAGGTTGAATGAGGTCTGTAGGTGCAGTTTCTTGCTCAGGAATGATTTCCTTCTGAGCATTCAGCTTTTGACCTGCTGCATTACGCAGGTGACCATCTTGATCACATAGGTCTCCATTCTCATCAGTAGTGAGAATAATAGTCACTACCATGTCTCGCCGGTAAGTATCGATCGATTTAAGATGAGGTATATCAATCGATGTCGGATGAAAGATTTTGGTCGACGAACGGTTGTTGGTGTCGATCGATGGAAAGGTGTGAGTATCGATCGACGAAGAAGGTGTCTCGGTCGTCTGTGGTAAGCGATTGTTGGTCGACGAACATTTGTTGATGTCGATCGATGCGGAACGTAAGTCTCTGCGGATGCTACATTCCAAACTGCAGGGGTCTTCTGAGTACACAAGTTGGTTGTTCTTGTTGCTTCTAATATTGCTGGGCATGTACCTGAAAACAAGAAAAACAAATTGTGTCAGAAGATGATTAAGCAGTAACAAGTAACCTAGACCTAATCAGATTAAATCTAATGGCGATCAAAGTTCCCCGGCAATGGCACCAAATTTGATATCACTCAAATTACCCTAAGGAGTGAATTACTCTCTCAAATAAGAGGTTCAGTTGTACTACTTAAGGATCGAATCCACAAGGAACTAAGGAACACAAAAAAATATAATCCTTAGTGATTATGCTAGGTTGATTAAGTTTAAAAGTAAATTGCAGTTGTGAGCAATGGTGAGTTGCTCAAGAGAATTGGTTTAGGTTTTAAACAATAAAAGAAAGTAGTTAGATTCAAGGTTGATATTCAGATAATAAGGATTATAATGCTACATATGTTTTAATAAGTTGCTTGCAAGATATTCAAGAACTTCAACTCTTAGACCAATTTATTCGCAATCGCTATCTAGACTCGTCCATTGATCTGACTGCCGGCAATATCGACCGATGTTTTGACAGCGATATCAGACGATATAGGTTGCCGTCGATCGATTACTCTATAGGAGTATCAATCAATATAAATTCAGACTGAATTGAATATGTGTTCACCAAGATCATCGACCGGCTCTCCCTTGTCCCTAGAGGACCTCAGCTTATGCCAAATGATTTCAGGATGATGATTAACAAGTTAAAGCATTCCAGGATCATACTCTAGTTAGCTACTCTAGAGTAAGCATTAGGGTTCATTAGGATAATGAATATCACAACTCAACAATCCATAGTTGGGTCTAATCCCTCATAACTATTTGAACCCCAAATCTAACAAGTGAATCTACTCAGACATGACTAAGTGATTCATAGCATCAATGTAATAATAAAAATTCATAAGATTAGAAGATTGAACACTTGGTTCCTTTGAACAACAAATCTCTTTGTATGTTCTTCTAAATCTAGAATTCTATAACCTTTGGTGATAATCAGAATAAGATGAAAAGAATACTTTTATAAATGAAAGAACTAAGAGTATTAAAAAGCATAAAAAGCACCCAAGGCACCAACATCACTAAAAAGCACACTCTGTTAAAACACATAGGCATAACTATAAATATGAGTTCATTTAGGTTAAAAACTCGTCAGGGGCAATCTTGTAATATTGAGAGAACTTGGGCTTTAAGTCGGCTGAGTCAAACTTGTTCTTCACGCTCAATATCGATCGATGGTACAAGGCATACATCGATCGATGGAGTATCTCGATTCGTCATCTTCTACTGTAGCGTCGTCGATCGATTACACAGGATGTGTATCGATCGATATGTATCTCTGGATATCGACCTTGTTGTCTGATCTTCATAGTCATCTCGAGAAAACTCTCCTTTAAGCTCCATAAGGGCACTTAAATCATCACTTTACTCCAAAATACTCCTGAACCTGAAAACATACCTAAAAGACTCCAAAACATATATATATATATATATATATATATATATATATATATATTATAAAATCATCTCAATACCATGGTTAAAAGTGGGTCAAAACCATGGTGGATCACGCATCGACCCCAATCCATCCCTTATGAGTTCTCACTAACTCCATAATTAGGTTGTTGGTGCGCCTCGAACCCAATACCTCACCCTTTAACAACTCTCCCACATGACAAGTTGTTACCAGTTGAACTGCATATCAATTGGTGACAGCTTGTCATGTGGGAGAGTTGTTAAAGGGTGAGGTACTGGGTTCGAGGCGCACAACCAACCTAATTATGGAGTTAGTGAGAACTCATAAGGGAGGGGTTGGGATCGATGTGCTGCAGCGCTGTAAGCTTCCACAGGATGGATTGTCACAAAAAAAAATCTATTGGTGACAGCTTATCCTGTGGGAGCGTACTAACAACCTAATTATGAAATTAGTGAGAACTCATAAGGGAGGGGTTGGGGTCAATGCGCTGAATCCTGTGAGTTTCCACGGGATGGGTTGTCACACATAGGCTTCGAACCCATGACCTCACTGTGGGAACCGAAATCCACCTACTGTCAAATAATCGTAAAAAAAAGGAAACTTCGGGAAAACCCTAAGTTTCCAGAGGAACCGGTTATCTGCAGAACCGCACAACGAAGATTAAGATAACAAGAAACTTAGAATTATTAAAATAATAAACGAAAATCGAGAGCAAAGAGGTTCTTATTCCGAATCTGCGTTGAACTGGTACAAAGAGAGTAGCCGAAAACTTAAAAACGAAAAACCCTAGTTGAGACGCAGCTCGCTAACAGAAAAACAAAAATATTCCTAAATGCTAATTTTGGTGGTGAGAGCTCTCAATTTCGTGTGTGTTGCTTCTGCCCTAGACCTCCTATTTATATACTCCTCGCCTTGGTCATTCGGTCTTTCCATTTCGCCCAGATTCGACTATATCGGGAATTTTCCATTTTTCTCGATCCTTTCCTTTTCTTCCGCGGAAATCTTCTATTTTTCTTCAAACCTTCCTTTTATCTTCAAACTTGACTTTTATTTTCCTCCTGCGAGTAAACCGTCAAAACGTTATCAAATCTGCGGGTTAGATTCCGTTGAAATCGCGAGATGGGTTTTTATCGCGTTTTAGGTCATTCCGGGCCGTTTTGCGATAAATCCGTTTTCCCACTTTTTACGGGATCGTCTCCTGATCTGACGTCGTTTTTAATAAATTACTCGAGTTAATCGCAAGGTTTTACGATTTACTCGACTTTTTATTAAAAACACGTTTTTACGACTTACTCGGCGTTTTTTATTAAAAAGGCGTTTTTATGATTTCAACGAGAAATCTCGAATAAATCGTATAGTTTAGGCAATGTTCGGTGTTTCGTTTTAACCGTTGCTGTTTTATACGATTTCCTCGAGTTCTTTCCGAGAAAGCGAAGTTTTACGGTTTTTATCGTAAAACTCGAACGGTAGGTCGGATCGAGATGGAACGGGAGATGTTTCGGCTGTGGTTTAGAACGTGACCTTGTCAAAAGATGTAAGTTTCGAATCGGGAATTCGGGAGATCGAGACGCGGAATATCCGGGAAGTCTCTAGTTCACCCATCGGCGAACTAAGCCGGGCCGGTTTAGTTCGCCGATGGGCAAACTAGTCGAGCATCTCCTAGTTCGCCCATCGGCGAACTAAGCTGGGCCGGCTTAGTTCGCCGATGGGCGAACTAGTTGAGTACCTCCTAGTTCGCCCATCGCCGATGCTCTCTAGTTCGCCCATCGGCGAACTAAGCTGGCCCGACCTAGTTCGCCGATGGGCGAACTAGACGAGTATCTCTTAGTTCGCCCATCGGCGAACTAAGCCGGGCCGGCTTAGTTCGCCGATGGGCGAACTAGTTGAATGTCTCCTAGTTCGCCCATCGGCGAACTAAGCTGGCTTGGCTTAGTTCGCCCATGGGCGAACTAGTCGTGACTAGCTCGCGCTTTACAGCTGTTTCGGTTTTTTGCGGTTTCGTAAAACGATTCTCGAGTTTTATAAAACGATCTTCGGATTTCATAAAACGATCTTCGAGTTTTATAAAACGATCTTCGAGTTTTATAAAACGGCTTTTCGAGTTTTATAAAACGATCCTTGAGTTTTATAAAATGATCTTCGGGTTTTATAAAACGGCCTTTTGAGTTTTATAAAACGATTATCGAGCTTTATAAAACGATCTTCGGGTTTTATAAAACGGCTTCTCGAGTTTCATAAAATGATCCTTGAGTTTTATAAAACGATCCTTGAGTTTTATAAAACGATCTTCGGGTTTTATAAAACGGCCTTTCGAGTTTTATAAAACGGTCTGCGAGTTTTATAAATGACTTTGAGTTTTATAAAACTACTCCTCGGGTTTTATAAAACTGTTCCTTTTGTATTTTTGCGGGGAGTTTTGGTTATTAATTCCGTCGTACCGATTTTGACCCCAACACTCACCCTTTAACAACTCTCCCACATGACAAGCTGTCACCAATTGATCTGCAGTTCAATTGGTAACAGCTTTTCATGTGGGAGAGTTGTTAGAGGATGATGTCATGGGTTCGAGGCGCACCAACAACCTAATTATGGAGTTAGTGAGAACTCATAAGGGAGGAGTTGGGGTTGATGCGCTGCAACGTTGTGAGCTTCCACGGGATGGGTTGTCACAAAAAAAAGTGACTTTTTTGTAACAACCTGCCCCATGGGAAATACCTGCGCCATGGCCGCCAGGCTGGCCCTGCAGAGCACCGACCCTAACCCCTCCATTATGAGTTCTCACTAAAACCATAATTAGGTTGTTGGTAAGACTCAAACCCGGGTCCTCGCCCTTTAACATCACTCCCACAGGACAAGCTGTCACCAATTGACCTACAGATCAATTGGTGACATCTTGTCCAGTGGGAGTGTTGTTAAAGGGTGAGGACCTGGGTTCGAGTCTCACCAACAACCTAATTATGGAGTTAGTGAGAACTCATAATGGAGGGGTTGGGGTCGGTGCCCTACAGGGCCAGCCTGGCGGCCATGGGGTGGGTTGTTCCCACCGAGCAGGTTGTTACACGATGATTCTTTTTCATGTCTTTTGTAGCGGTCTTCGCATATCGAGCTGTGTCATTGGTAAGGTTTCTTTGCTCAACCTTTGGATTTTTTGGTGATTGTTCAGTGTGAAGTTTCGATGCTTTCAAGTTGTGTTGTCCCTTGGCTTTTACGATGGGTTTCTCCGGAATTTTCGGTAAGGGACTGAGGAGCTGTAGCTCAATCGCATTCGGATTTGAGTAGTTGTTTGTCAACCATCTTCTTCTTCGGCTACTCGGGTGGAGAACCGTTTTCTCATCGTTTCATTAGCTAAAGTTTGTTCCCGAGTGACAAATGCTTATGGTTCCTGGTCAGAACTTATTATGGAGCCTTTCTCGCATCTCAATAAATCGCCCATCTATGCTTCAAACCTATGATGTTAGTTAGTTTGTGTGATCGAGAAGGTCTTAATAATCTTTACTCCCTTTGTTTTAGTTTAAATTTTGTTATTATTATATTTTTACCTCGGGTTTAGATAGAGATGGCAATTATGGATCTGGACCGCGGGCCTAGCCGGTAAAGAACTGTCACCGGTTGTGGGCCTCGCGGGATGAGTATTTGCGGGACTGGGTCTATTGCAGGATGGACCAAAACGGGTCCCACGGGATTACAAGGATCCGCATATTTTTTCTTTATTTATTTTATTTTACCTAAAAACGAGAGAATGAGTGAGAAGAAGATGATTCATGTGACTTCCCCCGAGAATACGTAATGAGCTCGGGTGATGATGATGATTCGAGCTTCGGTGATAATGATTTGAGCTCCGGTGATGACGACTACATCTCCAGCGATGATGATTCGAGCTATAGTAGTGTTTTGATTTGGTTTCTTTTTTTTTATTAAATTAGGATTGACATTTTTGATTTGGTGTTTCATTTTATTTAATTTTTGGATCAAACAAACTAAAACATTGGTTATCTTATGAGTTATAAGATAATGAAAAATATCTTCTGCATTTAATTTTACTTTGTATGTTAATATGTTTTGGGTGTAATACAAATAATTAAAATTATTGTTTGAATATAAACAAAGCAATGATTGATGAATTATGTACAGTTAAATCGATGACGTGAACTATGTCCTACAATGGCTTGAAGCGTTTTGGAGTGCCCTAAATCGTTCTGCTGGGCATATTATCACACGTTCGGCGGGACGGCCCGTAAAAGCCTACAAAAAATGTGGTATAGGATTGGGTAGTTGTATTTAAGACCACATTCCGCGCGGGATAGGTACGTCGCGTCCTGCTAGAAAATGAACCCGCAGTGGTTCGGGATGGGACGGGACGAGAGAGCCCAATTGCCATCTCTAGTTCTAGATGATATTGTTTGCCACGTCGGTTTATGGCTCTGGAAGATATTATATTTTTCCGATTGTGTGTAATCGTCATGGTTGAATGAAATATAATCTACTACTTGACAAAAGAAAGTTGTTTATAGCCTACGGATCAGCCCTAGCTCTCTAGACCAAAATGGTACGGGCATGAACTGAACCGCACGGTTCGAAAACAAGTGTTAAGCCGCTATGGATAGGCTAGTTGACGCGGGCCGGGCCACATAAAAGGCTTGAAGACCAAAACATTTTACACGATCCATCTCCTCGTGAGTCGTGCGATAGGCACACGTTAGTAAGGGGAAGTTACGTGGCAAATTTACAATCAGTTTTATATACCACTTTTACCCTTCACCGCAACCTGTCCACCACATAAACTATCGAAACTCTTTTGCAGGCGGCGGTTGTAAAAGGTTACAGAACCTCCGTTCAACATTATCTGTACAAAAAAAACAATACTGTTCGATTCAGAGATCGCCGTCGTTTAACAATGGCCGAAAAACTGATGCACGCACTTCAATACGAATCTTACGGCGGTGGTGTCTCTGCTTTGAAGGTAAAAACCTCTTGTTCGGAATCATCTCAGTTTCATAAGTGTTTTTACCTTTACCCAGATGCATGTATAATTAGTGTGTGTGATTATCGGGAATTCGTTGCCATAAGACTAAAAGACTGATTTTCTGAGAAACCTTTTATCTCTGTGTTTATATCAACCCAATTTTGCCACCAGTTATCTTTCTCATTTGTATGGTATTGAGAATGATAAGTGCGTATCCTAGATGGTTATCTCTCTTCATCTGCTGTGCTACTAATTGAGATAGAACAACGAAACAATGGTAGTGTAGTGGTAGTGGCTGCCCCCAGAGATCAAATATGTAATTGTTGAACAATATCGTGGGTCATATTTTTTAATCAGGCTTTTATTTGGATTACATGTGATCGTTTATGTGAAATTAGTCTTTTTGTGATACATTTTTTAATGTTGTTTGTGGGAACATTAGCTTTTTTTTTTTGTGATGCATTTTCATGTTCCCTTGATTTTTTTTTATGATTAGTATCATAGTATATGTTTATCTGATATGTTCTCAGCATGTTCAAGTTCCGGTTCCATCGCCAAAGGGAAACGAGATTTTACTGAAATTAGAAGCTACTAGTCTAAACCCTGTTGATTGGAAAATTCAAAAAGGAATGATTCGGCCTTTTCTGCCTCGCAAGTTCCCCTGCATTCCTGGTATTTTATTTGCTTTCAAGAATTATCTGCTTCGCGTTTCTTGCCCTGTCCTTCATGCGATTCCATATTCAAGATTATGTTGCTTAGATGGCTTTCTAAAAGGTTGCAGAACCTTGGATAATTTTTCTTGAACAGCTACTGATGTTGCTGGTGAGGTCGTGGAGGTGGGATTAGGGGTCAAGAATTTCAAGACTGGTGACAAAGTTGTATCAGTTCTCAGCCATCTTGTACGTTCTTACATACTAGACATTGCAGTTAGAGTTGTAGCAGATACTCTTTAATACAGCATGAATAAGTTAACTATTTTTCTGTATTCAGACCGGGGGCGGACTTGCTGAATACGCTGTTGCAAGCGAGAAACTGACAGTCAAAAGGCCTCAAGAAGTAGGACCAGCTGAAGCAGCCGCTTTACCTGTGGCGGGCCTAACCGCTCTCCAGGCTCTAACTAATCCGGCAGGATTGAAGCTGGATGGTACAGGCAAGCGAGCGAACATCCTGGTCACAGCAGCATCTGGTGGTGTCGGCCACTATGCAGTCCAGCTAGCAAAGTTAGGGAACGCTCATGTAACCGCCACATGTGGCGCTCGGAATATAGACTTCGTCAAATCATTAGGAGCGGACGAGGTTCTTGACTACAAGACTCCAGAGGGAGCTGCTCTCAAGAGTCCGTCTGGTAAGAAGTATGACTCTGTGATTCACTGCGCAAATGGGATACCATTTTCGACATTCGAGCCAAATTTGTCTGAAAATGGAAAGGTAATAGACATCACTCCGGGGCCTAGCGCGATGTGGACTTTCGCGGTTAAGAAAATAACCATGTCTAAGAAGCAATTGGTTCCACTTTTGTTGATCCCGAAAGCTGAGAATTTGGAGTTTATGGTCAGCTTAGTGAAAGAAGGGAAAGTCAAGACTGTGATTGACTCGAAGCACCCTCTGAGCAAAGCAGAGGATGCTTGGGCAAAAAGTATTGACGGTCATGCTACTGGGAAGATCATTGTCGAGCCATGAGTAGCATTCTGCTTGTGCCGTTGTGTATGTTTCTATAAGCTTACACTTTGATTCTCGTTTTCTCATTGCTTTCTTTCTTTTGTTTAATATTATACTCAACTATGTCACTGGTAACAAAAACATAAACATGAATATAGATTTGAGTTCATGTTCAGCGACGTTTAGATTGGTTTCATCCAATACAGAAGAAACTTATATAAAACTAGAGCTGGGATTTTTATCCGGGGTTTAGATTTGGATTCGATTTGAGATCTGTTCTGGTTCCGTTTAGAAATTAGGAGATGTTTTGGATTTTTTTTTTATAATACTGGTAAGAGTTCAAAGCGAGTTGATGCCATAACATACAGAAGAAAAGGACAAGAAAAAAAGGAGATGTCAGTAGACACCGAAAACGAATTAAAAAGAAACTCACCCCAACCTTCTAGACTTGAGCCTCCAAAGCAAGTAGATGATGTAGCCAAACCGGACCTTGTCGAGCGATATACGATTGGTGACGCAAATCACGAGTGACACTAACAACAATTGACGTTGTAGACTCATTGCGCTCGGACCGAACATGTTCTAAGCTCCAAGAGCCTATCCCTGTGAGTAGAAAGAGGATGCTGTGGCGTATATGGCTGAAAATATGGTGGTTGTCCGGATTTGTGACAACTTCATGAAGTCTTTCAGACGCGGTTTCAAAAATTATATTAGAGAATCGGAGATTAAGCATATATTTCACCGCCCAAAAAGAAGCCCATAACTCTGCTTCAACTGCTGTACGCATGCATGAATAGGATCGACGACTATGCATGATTGTAGACCCATGTTCATCACGTAGAATCCATGAAGCACCAGTAGGCTGGCTCGAATTTAACCATGAAGATCCCACATTACATTTAATAAATCCATGTGGTGGTTTTAGCCATCGTTTCTGGTCCGTTTCATCAACAACACCATTATCGTCAGTCTTACATGAAAAAGTACCAAACCATGTGGCTTCTTCTTCATACGCACGTTTTGCAATAAAGGAAGGTGCTAGAACCTTATTTTCAAAAATAAAGCATTCCTAGCTTTCCAAATTTCCCATAATAACCATGGGAATACATTCCTTGTATGTATATCCGTAGTAGAGCTGGTACCCATCTTGATCAAATGTACAAAATTTAAAAAAGTTGAGTTCCGAGAGAAACCGCCTAAGGGAGTTGGGAATTCGCTTGCTCCCAAGTATTACGGGCTTTATCACATGTAAAAAGGACATGACAAATACTCTCAGCACCATTACCACAAACTGGGCACGTGGAGTCGACCGGAATTCCCCTAGTATTCAAATGTTGTTTGACAGTTAAAGCACCGGAAAGAACACACCACATAAAATATTTTATTTTTGGCGGGGCTTTAGTTTCCACAAGTTCCTCCATAATTGTTTTTCAATTGGTGTCAGAGAGTGTCCTTGTGGGTGATCAAAATCCACTAAAACTTCCAGCAACTTATACCCACTACGCGTTGAATATGAACCATGTGGTGTGAAACCCCATTTGATTGAGTCATCCAATATAAGTGAAGGTTTTAAAAGCAGTATCCTTTCCACATCTTGTGGCGTAAAGGTTTGGTGGAGCAAATTAATATCCCATTGACCCGATCCCTCAATAATCAAATCTGAAACTTTTAATGCTAAATTTATTGAACTACCCTCGCGATACATTGGTGGTCTCGGGATTGTATCAATAATCCAATTCTCAGTCTATACATTAGTATCAGCTCCATTGCCAATATGCCGGTATAATCCCTTTGTAAGTAAATCTCTACCATGCATGATACTCCGCCATGCATATGATGGCCGTGTCCCCATTCCACATTCCAGGAAATTTCCATTTTTAAAATATTTACCTTTTAGAATCCTAGCAACCAAAGAATCCGGGTTATTCCAAATTCGCCACGCTTGTTTCCCTAGTAAAGCCTGATTAAAACGACCAATGTCATGAAACCCAAGACCCCCTTGTTCTTTTGGTTTACATAACCTTTCCCACGAAACCCATGGTATTTTTCTTTTTTTATCCCACTACTACACCAAAACTCTATTATCGCGCTCGTAATCCGTTCACAAAGGCCTTTCGGTAATCGAAACACAGACATAGCATATATTGGGAGAGCTAAAGCCACCGACTTGATCAGAAATTCCTTGGCACCCATTGATAGAGTCTTCGAATACCACCATTGTAACCGACCCTCCAATTTTTCTTTTATAAAATTTAGAAGGTCTTTTTTCGAACCTTGAAAGCATTCTGGGAGACCAAGATAAGTACCTTCTCCACCTTCCTTTTCAATACCAAGGACCTGTTTTATGGCTTGCTTAGTATGTGCTGGAATCGATTTCCCAAAGATAATAGATGATTTCACGGGGTTAATCATCTGTCCAGACGCATCTCCATAAACTTTCAGACCTCGCATAATCGCTTCACTATCCCTAACTGAAACTTCACATAACAACAAGCTATCGTCAGCAAATAGTAAATGATGCACCGAGAGGCTGTCTTTAGCCAACTTTATACCGTGTAACTCCCCTTTTGCTTCAGTTCTATTTAACACGTGAACTAAAGCTTCCGCACATAAAATGAACAAAAAAGGAGATAAAGGATCGCCCTGCCGAATCCCCCTTTCTGGTCTAATGAACCCATGAGAACGTCCATTAAGTAATACCGAGAATGTTACGGTAGTGATACATGACATTAACCAAACAATCCATTGCCGATGAAATCCTATTTTTTCCAATAACACCTCAAGGAAATTCCATTCTACTCTATCATAAGCTTTTGACATATCAGTTTTAATAGCCATACTCTATGTACCAATTTTATCATTCGTGCGCAATCCATGAACCATTTCATGAGCGATGATAACATTATCCGTAATTAACCTGCCTCCAACAAAAGCCCCTTGAGTCTCAGAGATAATATTAGGCAAAACCCCCTTCAGACGATCACACAGGATGCGAGAGATGATCTTATACTGAACACTACAAAAACTAATGGAACGCATATCCTTCATCTCCGTAGGATTTAAAACCTTTGGTAACAAAAATAGCTGTGTACGGTTCCACCCTGCAGGGAGGATGGCTGTTTTAAAAAAACCTTTAACGTCCTCAGCAATTTTGTGCCCTACAATATGCCAATATTTCTGATAGAAAAAGCCTGTTAACCCGTCTTCCCCAGGAGCACTACTATTTTTAATACCAAAAGCCGCATTTTTGATTTCTTCAAGAGACACCTCTCTAGTTAACATAATATTCATCTCAGGAGTAATTTTGCTTTCAAAACCCTCAAAAAGCGTTTCCAAATCAGTTGGATTTGAGCTTGTAAACAAATCTCGAAAGTATTCGTAAGTAATATGACCTTTCGAGCCTTCTGAAAAAATTCATTACCGAAAATATCCTTAAGCATTAATATTTTTTTCCGCATCCTTTTCCCTTTAACCATATTATGGAAGTAAGTAGTATTTCGATCACCTTCCCTTAACCATTCCTCTCTATTCCTTTGCCTCCAAAAAATCTCTTCTTCCCTATACGCCGCAGCCAGATCATGTTGTAATCTCCTTAACAAATGGAGAATTGCTTGGAACTCTCTTTATCTAGTTCCCTCTGCAACCGTTCTATTCTTGTTTTAGAATTCCATTCACTATTCCGCTTTAGCTTAGACAATTCCGACCTACACCGGGCTATCCGATCTAGAATACTTAAATTTGAGTTAATATTTTCTACATCTCATCCACGAATAATAGCTTCATTAACCCCTCTCTTACCATACATATGTTTGTCAAAGTAAAACCTGCCTTTTTGTAGATTTTCCGGCTCTAAAGAGAAATCTATACGTAACGGTCGATGATCCGACGGACACATACTCATATATTCCGTAGATGATTGGGAAAATAAACGGAACTAATTATCATTCCCAAAACTCATTTCGAGTCGGCACTGTACCCAGTTATGGTCCCGCATACCTGCCCAGGAAAGTGTATTACCCGTTGTCCGCATCTCCCTAGTCTTACATGCCTCGGCCATGTTTCGAAAATCAATAAACGTGGATTCATCTCGAGTAGCCCCTCCTAATTTTTTCCCATTATGCATTAACTCATTAAAGTCGCCGACCAACACCCACGGCTCATCTCTAATCACACCAATATCCGTCAGTTTATCCCATACATAACGCCTCCGTCCTCTTACTGGATCCCCATATACACATGTAAGGAAAAACACAATGGAACCCATTGACACTTTTAGATCAATAATTCTATTATCGCTAGCCATAATATCCACCGTATAACAACCTTTCCACATTACAGCCAGACCACCGCTACGACCAATGGGTTCTATCGTATGTATACGATCGTAGCCTAAACTTGATTTTAAGGCATCCATATAAGCAAATTTTTGCTTAGTCTCCATAAGAAAAATAAAATTCGGAAAATATTGACGTCGCAAATCCCGAATACGTTGGACTGTATCTGAACCACCAGCACCTCTACAATTCCAGCTTAGAATACTCATTAATAAAAATTATATTGGTGAAGAAACTGATTACTGACTCCCTTAAAATCCTGAAAATTACCTTGACATATAAGACAAGATATTCCCTGTATAAACCAAAACCTTATTCTCTGATGCCCATACAAATCATTCTGTTTGAAAACATCCGAGATGACAAGACAATATATTGATATTAGCATACTGTTCGGGGGGAAAATCCATCCTCTTTCCGAATATTGTAAACCCAAGACCATATCAGATGTTAAAGACCTCAGATACACAAAAACCAGTCTCCATTTTTTCATGTTACAATTCGATGTAAACTCATACATCCATGCAAAACATGTCGCAACATATAAAATTGGTTGAGGCAAATTATAAACATTTACTCCAATTATGCCACACTGTCATCGAGGAGATTTTTCTATTACTCAAAAGGTCCCACCAATCCCATTCACTAAATAACCTCCAAGAAAAAACCAAATTGCTAATTAAATCAATCACATAAAAACACATAGGAAGCCACAACCGATGTGGAGATCTCGAGTTTTGATAAAAATGATATGCCATACGCATTGATCGTAACCAGAACCAGAGGACCTTCGGACCAGAATTCATAATAACCACCATATGTATCGCCTTTAGAATGTCATAGTTAGACATTAAACGAGAAGAACAATGAGTTAAATCCTTGTTAAGGCCACACTGACCATTCCCATATGTCGCCACAGACAACAGAGTTCTTCCCCGTAAGAGATATCCAGTCGAGCCCCATACTTGGCCATAACCATTGTCAATATACACCAAGACCTGTAGCAGATAACACAATTTGGACGTTTTGTTTTCGTTTCCAAATTAGGATATCTGGAAATGACTACATCTAAATCCAGATAATAAAATCTCAGATCTATGTATACCGAATCTGGATAACTTAATTTTTAGATTTGGATATCCGGATTCAGATCCGTATTTTAAAAAATATATTAAATTTTTTATTTTATTATTAATTATATCTGACTAATTAATATTTATATATAAAATAAATTTAATAATATTATAATTTTATATTAATAATATTATTTCATATATATTCATAAATTATGCTTAAATATTTAGTTTATGTATTAGTTTTAGAATTTTTGATTTTTTTGTTTTTAACTATTTTTACGGATCCGAATCTGAATCCGGATATCCACGTATATCACAATATCTAGACGGATATCCTGAAGACTCGAATCTGCATCTGGATACAAAAATCACGGATCCGACGAATCCGGATCCGGATTCGGATATGGTAAATTTCCCGGATATCCAGATCTGTCTCACCCCTATATATAACTGATGTTTTGTCCGCATATATGGATACTCACACAACAAAATATTTTAAAATTATATATACAAAATTTTTATTTGATTTCTATTTAATTATATTTTAAATATCTTAATTTATACTTCTATAATAGAAAAATATATTTACAACATAAAAAATATAATACATAATAATTGATTTTATTTCTTAAAAATATAATATTATTAATAGAAATTCATTTTTTTCATAATATATTATATATGATGAAATTATAAGAAAATATAAAAAAGAAGTAAAATTATCTAAATTATGGACAAATTACAAATCAAAAAATTCACTTAAATTTTATAATATAAAAATATATTTTTAAAAAATATAATATTATTAGAATATAAATTTGTTTTAACTATATAATAAATTATATATGAAATTATTAAAACATGATAAATAAAGAAAAATTATCTAAAATCATGGAGAAGTTAACAAATCAACATTGCTTGATTTTTATTCAATTATAATTATAACTATAATATCTTAATTTTTAGTTTGTATAATAGAAACATATATTTTAAAAATAAAAATATAATACATAAAAATTATCAATTTTTAAAAATATAATATTCTTAATATAAAGTCATTTATTATATAATAAATTATATGTCAAATGTTTAGAACATAATTAATAATTAAAATTACCTAAATCACGAAGAAGTTACAAATCTGTAAGCAAATTTACTTTAAATTTTATAGTAAAAAATATATATTTTCAAGATAAAATTCTAATACATATAATACTTTTTTAAAAAAATATAATACTTTTAATCTAATTTTGTTTTTATTAAATAATAAATTATATATGAAATTATTAAAAATGACAAATAAACAAAATTACCTAAAATCATGGAGAAATTTACATCTGAGCAAAACGATTTCTCAAATAATAGTATATACATGAAAAATAAGCAACATAAACCAAAATCATGGAGAAATTGACACCTCAGAAAAATTAATTTTCAAAGAAAATATTTAAAACATGAAAAATAATAAAAATTATTAAAATTACCTAAATAACAAAGAAGTTACAAATCTATCAGCAAATTCACTTTAAATTTTATATATAAAAATATATTTTCATCTGTGACGGGCGTGTAGTGTAAAAAGAATGAAAAAACGGTTACGTGCGACTTTGAAGGCGATCTTTCAACAATCTCTTCTACAATTGTTGATTCAAGTAATTTTCGGTTTCAAACCGATAATTTACGTGTATCTCGGTGATGTGGGATCATGGTTGTTCCCATTTTCACATCACTTGACGGTTATTTCCATGATTGTTGACCACGATCATGATGAACGGTTTTATGGTTATAAAGGTAGCGAAGTTGTGACTTCGTTGGCATTACTTACACAAAACAACTTCTCTACTTTATATTTCCCTTGGAGATTTTACGATCTACTGTTCCTCATGGCGGTAAACATTCGACGTGGTTTGCAAAACATTGACCTTGGAGCAAATGAACCACCAATACAACTTTCGGCTCATGTGGTGAATGAAGCGGTGGCAGAGAACAGATTCATCTTGATTGGTCGTCCGGTGATGCAGAGACGTCAAAACATTCGTTCATTGATTGCCACTCTTCCAAGAATTTGGGGTCTTCCTGGTGTACAAGGAAGAATGGTAGAAGGTAGATGTTGTCAGTTTGTTTTCCCGTCGACAGAAGGAATGGAGATGGTGTTACGACGTGGACCATGGGATTTTGCAGACAGAATGATCATCTTGGAACGTTGGACGCCTCAATTCAATGTGTTGATGTTAAACTTCATTTCTTTTTGGATCCAAATTCGTGGTATTTATCTTCAGTTCATGAGTCAAGATATTGTCATGCATATTGGACGGGCTTTGGGAAGGTATTTGGAGGTGGACTACAACAATGAAACTGCAGCAACCAGAGAGTATGCACGGGTCAGGGTTAACTGGAATGTTGATGAACCCCTGCGATTTCAGAGGCAATTTCAATTCACAATTGGAGTTAATACGCTTCTGCGGTTCATGTTTGAAAGACTTAGAGGATTCTGTGAGGTATGTGGCATGTTAACACATGACTCAGGTGCATGTCTGATAAATAATGGTGGACCAGATGGTGATGTGGATGATGGCAGTGATGGCGATGATGCTCCTGTTGATCATGTTCCTAACCAGGGGGTTAGAATTGTGGAGATAGAAGAAGTGGATGCTCAAATTCGAGAAGTTCAGGAACCACTTGACCCCATTCAACAGGAGTATGAGAGACAAGTAGACGCTTTGGTAGTAGAGAATGATGATGAAGAATTATGGAATGGTACTGCACGTCCAACAATGTTTTCTGAAGATTTCAACATGGATGGATTCTATAATCCAAATCACGTAAGTGAAGACTCGGTGATGGTTTCTGGTACTAAAGGAAGATGTGGATGGAAAAAGCCAATGGTAATGTTGGAAAATTCAGTCGTATGGAAAGGGGAGAGACTAGTGGTTCGAGAGATGGTAAGCGCATGAAGAATGTGGAGGATGCTACTTCAGTGCAGGATACATCTGATGATGAAGATGCTACGGATCACTCTGAAATGGGAGGCACAGTGGGCCCAGAACCACCTCTTCCCCCATGAAGACAATCTGCTGGAACTGTCGAGGACTGGGCATTGACTCGACAGTTCGACGCCTTAAGGAGATTACAAAGAAGTATCTCCCGGACATCATTTGCCTTGCTGAAACAAAACAAGAAGATGACTACATTAGGGACGTTGGTGCACAACTGGACGTTTGACATTATGTATCAGTTCCGCCTGTGGGTTTAAGTGGTGGGTTAGTAATATTCTGGAAGCAGCATGTACAATTGAATGTTTTAAGTAGTTCAGTTAATCTCATTGATTGTAAAATTTCATGCAATGAAAATCCTTTTTATTTCTCTTTTGTCTATGGTTACTCAAATCCTCAGTTTCGTAACCATGTATAGGAGCAAATACAAAGGATTGGTGTGACAAGGAAATAAACCATGGATAACACTTGGTGATTTCAAGGAGATACTGAACAATAATGAGAAGATTGGAGGCAGAGTTAGACCAGAAGCTTCCTTTAAAGATTTCAGAACAATGGTGAGACTGTGCGATCTTACTGATTTAAAAACTATTGGTAATAGATTTTCTTGGGTTGGACAACGTGGGGTTCAGCAAGTTCAATGTTGTTTGGATCGTACTATGGCAACAAGAGAGTGGTTTGATGAATATCCAAACTCAGAAACAGAGTTTTTGGAGATAGGGGAATCGGATCACCGTCCTTTGATTACTCATATTTCATCTGACTACTATGTACCTAAAAGAATGTTCAGATATGATGATCGTATGACTGCTAAAGAAGGATTCAAAGACACTGTCAGAAGGTGATGGTCAGGCAATGGAAAAATGCAGTTAGTACAACTCTGTTAGTCCAACGATTAGGGAGATGTCACCAACACATTTCAAGGTGGAAAAGAACTAATCGCAGCAATGCTGCAGAATCTATTGCTTGTCTAAGGGGACGATTGGATAGAGGTATTAGTACTGGAACACTTTCTTCGCAAGCAAGGAATGATTTAATAGCAGAGTTAAATCAAGCTTATTTGGAGGAAGAACTCTTTTGGAAGCAAAAGAGTCGGGTTATGTGATTGAGAGCTAGAGATAAGAACACTCGATATTTTCATAACATTACTAAGTCGAGGAGAATGCGCAACACGATTTCATCAATTCAAGATGCTAATGGAGTGGTCCATAAAGGGCATCGAGAGGTGGCGAGGGTGGCCCAAAATTATTTCCAAGATCTATATTCCTCATCATCTATAGATAGAGATCTTGTTAATGAAGTGTTTCAAGGATTTCAAAAGAGGGTGACAAATGAGATGAATAATGATCTTACGAGACCTGTATCTTCTGATGAAATTCAAGAAGCAATATTTGAGATGGGTCCACATCGTGCTCCAGGACCAGATGGATTTACCGCGGTGTTTTATCAAAAGTTTTGGGATGATCTCAAGCCAGAGATTTTGAATGAGATATCAGAGTTTTTTTGACAATGGAGTGTTTCACAAGCAACACAACCATACAAATTTGTGTCTAATACCGAAGCTTTACCCACCTACAGGCATGACAGAATTTCGACCTATTGCTCTCTGTAATGTATCTTATAAAATCATCTCAAAGATACTTGTCAACTGGTTAAAGAAGCATCTAGGAGGTATTATATCTGAGAATCAACAAGCTTTTATCCCAGGTCGAATCATAACAGACAACATTATAGTGGCCCATGAAATTCTTCATTCATTAAAAACTAGGAAGCGACAATCAAAATCCTACATGGCGGTAAAGACTGACATCACGAAGGCCTATGATCGTTTAGAATGGGATTTGTTGGAGGAAGTCATGAATCAAATGGGTTTTGATGGTAAATGGATACATTGGATTATGACATGCGTAAGATCAGTGAGTTATTCTGTCTTAATCAATGGTTCTCCTGAAGGACTTATAACACTAGAACGTGGAATAAGGCAAGGTGACCCTTTGTCACCATATCTTTTTATATTATGTGCGGAAACTTTATCTCATATGATGCACAGAGCTATGGAGGATAGATCTTTATTGGGTGTAAAGGTTGCAATGCAAGCTCCAGCAATGAATTATCTTTTGTTTGCTGATGATTCCCTCTTTTTCTCCTTAGCCAAACTATTTATTCTGTATGAAGATGTCTCTGGTCTGGCTATAAATTACAGCAAATTTTCTATTACTTTTGGAAGCAGAGTATCAGCGGAGACGAGAACAAAAATGCGAAATGTTTTGGGTATTTATAATGATGGTGGAATGGGCAAATACCTTGGATTACCGGAGCAGTTTGGAAGCAAAAAAAGTGAGATGTTTACTTACATTATAGAGAAGGTGAAAGCTGTAACCCAAGGATGGAATCAAAGATATCTGTCCCATGGGGGGAAAAGTGTATTGTTAAAGGCAGTGGCTTTAGCATTGCCAATATTTTCGATGAATGTTTTCAAACTACCTAAAGAAGTGTGTCAAGAAATCAATGGCATATTAGCAAACTTCTGGTGGGGTTCTGGTGACAAGAAGGGTTTACATTGGTTCTCATGGGACAATCTTAGTAAACCTAAAAGAGAAGGAGGATTAGGATTTCCTGACCTAGAAGGATTTAATCAAACTTTACTTGCAAAACAAGCTTAGAGGATCTTGCAAAATCCTGAGTGTCTAATGGCGAGAATTATGAAGGCAAGATACCTTCCTCAGGAAATATTTTGACAGCAACACTCAAGAGCAAATCTTCCTATATCTGGAAATCAATTCTTTATGGTCGAGATCTTTTGAGGCAAGGAATGCGATTTGTCATTGGAGATGGTAGTTTGGTTAATATGTGGATAGACCCATGGATTGAAGATCATCCTCCAAGAGCTCCACCGCTTATTAATGGTAATATTGGAGAATGCAAAGTCAGAGAATATTTTCATGATAATGGAAATGATTGGAATGAAGCAAAACTTCGAGAAGATGTGGAAACAGAGGATGTGGAGAGAATTCTGGCACTGAAAATAACTTCGAAGGCTAAAAATGAACTGTTGGGATGGAGTTATAATGAAAATGGCATCTACAGCGTTAAATCTGGTTACTGGTTGAGCACTCATTTGCCGCCAAATGAATTTATCCTTCCTGTGTCTAGAAGTGTGACTATTAAACAGAAAATATGGAAGACTAAGACACCACCAAAATTGAAACATTTCCTATGGAGATTAGTTTCTAAAGCTCCAGGCCTATTAATGGTAATATTTGAGAATGCAAAGTCAGAGAATATTTTCATGATAATGGAAAGGATTGGAATGAAGCAAAACTTCGAGAAGATGTGGAACCAGAGGATGTGGAGAGAATTCTGGCACTGAAAATAACTTCGAAGGCTAAAAATGATCTGTTGGGATAGAGTTATATGAAAATGGCATCTACAGCGTTAAATCTGGTTATTGGTTGAGCACTCATTTGCCACCAAATGAATTTATCCTTCCTGTGTCTAGAAGTGTGACTATTAAACAGAAAATATGGAAGACTAAGACACCACCAAAATTGAAACATTTCCTATGGAGATTAGTTTCTAAAGCTCCACGGCCTATTAATGGTAATATTGGAGAATTCAAAGTCAGAGAATATTTTCATGATAATGGAAATGATTGGAATGAAGCAAAACTTCGAGAAGATGTGGAACCAGAGGATGTGGAGAGAATTCTGGCACTGAAAATAACTTCGAAGGCTAAAAATGATCTGTTGGGATGAAGTTATAATGAAAATGGCATCTACAGTGTTAAATCTGGTTATTGGTTGAGCACTCATTTGCCGCCAAATGAAGTTATCCTTCCTGTGTCTAGAAGTGTGACTATTAAACAGAAGACATGGAAGACTAAGACACCACCAAAATTGAAACATTACCTATGGAGATTAGTTTCTAAAGCTCTGGCAAAGGGGGGGGGGGGGTTATTTACAAAGGCGGCATATAGCAAATGACGTGCAATCTAAGAGATGTTATGCAGCAATGGAGTCAGATGAGCATTTATTTTTTACTTGTCCTTATGCTCAAGAAGTTTGGAGAGGGTCAGGAGTCTCTAATACTATCATCAATAATCAGAGTTCATCCTTCGAAGATAAACTACAGGCATGTGTTGAATGCTCTACAATGGCTTCTCTATAACATATTCAGGATCTCCCCATTTGGATTTTATGGAGAATTTGGAAGAGTCGCAACATTCTCATCTTTTAACACAAACAAATCCCCTGGAACATTGTTATTAAACAGGCTAAAGGAGATTCCCGAGAATGGAAGGAACATGGAAAAAAGGAAGATAGTAGCAATCAAAACAAGAGTACTGGAAAAGAAACAGAGAAGAATTGACAAAAACCACCGATTCGTTGGGTCAAATGTAATGTTGATAGTTCATTTGTGGATCAACGATTACCAAGTAAATGAGGCTGGGTTATTCGTGATTGGTATGGTGTTTATCTTGGTGCTGGTCAGAGTATTGGAAGACGCGTTAGTACTGCTTTGGAAAGTGAGCTACAAGCTTTGTTGATGGCAATACAGCATTATTGGAGTAGAGGTTATAAAAGAGTTATATTTGAAGGTGACTGTATGAAGGCAATCAACTTTATTAACCAACAAAGTCTACATTTTGTGGTATATAACTGGACTCGGGAAATATATTGGTGGACACAACAGTTTGAAGATATCAAATTCACTTGGATTGCGAGACAAGGAAACAAGGTGGCGGATATGTTAGCAAAACATCGAATTGAAGATCAAGCTTTCTTTCAGTTTCATTACTACGTCCCCACATGTAATACTTCTCTGTTACACCATGACAATGTACTTTCAAATTAATACAAGTATGAAGTTATAAAAAAAAATATGTATATATTTTCATGATAACAATCTAATACATAAGAATTAACATATTTAAAAAGTATAATATTATTTATATAACTTCGTTTTTATTAAATAATAAATTATATATCTATACTATTAAAAGGGAATCAGTAGGCGAAAAAATTACTTATACAAGGTTAGTGCGCTCTTTCATTAATGGTAAAATGGTCATTTATCTAATAAGCTTATTAATCTACCTTTTATTTCGCGTATTACATTATTCTAACCATAATTTATTTTTCTTTAGTCCATATAATGTCTCATAATTTTTAGTATCTATACTTAAATCATACGTATTTAATATATAGACCTATCTAACTATATGTAAAATCAAACGTCTTTTTATATACAGACCTATATATTAATGTTTGAAAGTGTATCTATATAAAATCACACGTGTTTTAATATACTTTCATGTCAAATGAAAAAGAGACATGAATATATGTTATGGACATTGACCATGACAATATTATTGAGTTAGAACATTATAATATACAGATCTATCAAGCTATATGTAAGATCAAAACTTTTTAATATATGGACGTATATATTAATGTTTTAAAATGTACCTATATAAAATCACAAGTGTTTCAATATGATTTCATGTCAAATTAAAAAGAGACATGTATATATTTAATTGACATTGACCATGACAGTTTTATTGAGCTAGAACGTTATAACACTGACCTATATAAACCACCTTATTCATCTCAGAATTTATAGACCTTATTTATACCATCTTATTCATCTCAAAATCTAATATTCAAGCTATCTATATCATAACATTATAACATATTAGTTACACTATTATATATTCTATCCCCCAATCTCCATCGATATATGTTTTGATGAAGCTAAAGCATAAGGCTCGAGTTATTACCTCCGTCAATACATCATCTCAAAAAAGACCAAACCGGAACAAACCATTTTAATTCAGTCTTGGTATGATTCAGACAATCTTATAACGTTGGTAATACTTCAACTTTGAGAAAAAATAAAACTTTAAACTCGAGCCTGATATTTCCTAAATCGTTATCAAATATCTTTAAAAAATCAATTTAAATTTATTAGTCATATCTTTTAGTTACCAATATATTTTAGATGTGAAAGTTAATAACAAATTATGAAATTTTGATATTTCTTTATCTACAAGTTTTATTTAATATTACAATTATGTATTAATTTCCTTATACCTACAGAGTTTTCGCCTATGTTACATGGAACCGGAAATGGGTGCGCGGAAACGGAATCGTATGGAAGCGCGGAATCGAGATTTAAAAAAAAAATAGGAAGCGGATACGTGTTGAAAGCGTATATCCAAATACACACACACACACACACACATATATATATATATATATATATATATATATATAAAATTATAACTAAAAATTATATGATTCTAATTTAAAATAAAGCATTTATTTATTTATTTATTATAATTTTAAATGATTGCATATTATAATTGTAAAACTACAGATAAATTAAGTTTATAAATAAATATTACCAATTAGTTATTTTTAACATTTTATAAATAATTGGCACAACATATTTGAATATATATATATATATATATATATATATATATATATAT
>CAKOAT010826265.1:0-32155 GCA_932364175.1 Eruca vesicaria subsp. sativa | reverse complement strand
GATTCTAAAGTGGAATCGTAAGCTTCCAACGTATTTTTATATAGATTATTTTAGAAGCGTTTTGGAATCGAGACTGTGCAAGCTTCAACAAGGTTCCGATTCCGATTCTGATTCCGGTTCCGAAACGAGAAGCACACATCCGATGAAGCTTCTGTGCAACGTAGGTTTTCGCTAACCTACTTTAATTGGATTAACTTTAACTCTTAGAAATTAATAACGTATATTCTAATTTCTATATACTCGCAAAAGTATATTCTGGCCAACTTTTGTGTAACCTAAATCCTCTGTACCACATACCTATTATAAATATAGCATCATTTTAGCCACGATATTCATCAAAACTAGGGATACATAAAAAATGGCGAATATTCTCCAGCTAATTTTTTTGAACGATATCAAACCACGCAAGACTGCATGTTGCATCGAAGTGAAGATCATTCATACTTGGAGACATTTCATGAAAGACGTTGGAGAAGTGATGGAACTAATCCTTTGTGATGCAAATGTAAGTTCAACATTGTATATAGTTTTGTGATTTGTATATATATATATATATATATATTTAAGATACAAAGTATCCGATAAAATTTGATTTTTTTTTAAAAAGGAACAAAAATCCATGCCTCGTGTAACAAGACATACATTGTTGAATTGTCCAAACATATCTGTGTTGGAGAATGGAGAAACATTGATCTTTTCAGTGTAAGTGGTACTGGTGGAGCGTACAGATCAACTGGTCATAAGTATCGAATAGCTTTTAATGGTACCACCAAAATCTCGGATTATACAAACCGAGATGACAACATGTTTCTTAATCTGGTTGATTTAAAAACCATAGCAAGTTTGGATCTTGATCCAAACTTCCTGATTGGTACGTTTTTAGATTATTTTTTCTTATAACCCCAAGCATGAATATCTAGCTAACACAAAATATTTTGATTTAGATGTATTGGAAAAATTTAAGACTTGGGTGATCTCGAGACCATAGGTTGTAATGGTGGAAAACAAAGGAATAAGTTGGAGTTTACACTCATGGACATTTCGTAAGTTTTGAAATTCAGTATTCATTACTTTATATATATATATATATACATGTATATATAATCTATACATTTATAGATGTCTAATTATATATTTAATGTTTTTAGTTGACAAAGATTAGCTTGCTGCCTGTGGGGAAAATTTGCAGAAAATCTACACACAGTTAGCCAGAAAATAGAAGGTATGGTTATATGTCTTCTACGAATATATAGATATTTAATGTCTGCTTATGTTTTTATCTATATTTATATATTGCAATAATAAATATCTTTTGTAACTCATAAAGTTTTCATGTATTATTAATTAGGTGAAGTTCAAATCTCAAACGCTTATAATGCAAGTCAAATGTTTGTCAATCCTGAAATTCCAGAAGCAGGTGAGTTTAAACAAAGGTCTTTAATAATTATATCCTGAAACAATACATCATTTTTACTCTATAATCTTTTAAGATCTCAACTTAAGTTGTTTTCAAACTGCAGAGATCGTGAGGAATCTCAAGCTTTAACCTTAGCTGAATCAGAAGATAACAAGCTTGAGTTGCAAATAAAGCGAGATAAATGGATGCATTATCCTCAAAAGAATCTCCTCGAGTTATTTGAACCATCTGAGGTAAAAGAATCTGCAAACCTATACTAATATATGCTAAATTATTTTGCCCTAAACATATGATTATAAATTTATATTCTTTGTAGGATTGGGGATGACATTATTTTTGTTGTCTAGGTTGATACAGATTGGAGATGGTATTATTTTGGTTGTCTAGGTTGTAACAACGAGAAGGTTTATCCCCACTCCAAAACGGTTACAAAATTAAATGGGAAGGAAACTGTTACACACATTTGGTGGTGTGAATTATGCAAATCCAAAGTAACCTCTGTTTCACCAATGTATTACTACCCTTTAATGAAATCATAAACCTCCGTTCAAACATATTAACTATTTTGGTCAGAGTTGTTCTAATTGGATTTTTATGTCTTTACTACAGATTTAAAATCCATTTATTTGTTAAGGATGCCACTGGCGAATCTCAATTCATGTTACTGGATTTAATTGCGACATCAGTTAATCATGAGTTTGCAACAACCTTACTAAACGGTTCTTGGGATGAAGTTAGTATTTTTATTAACTCTTGCAATTAGATGGTATATTTTAAAGGCAAATACTATATGACATCTTATACTTGACAGCTAGAAGATAGTGATCCATTCCCCACTGCAATTACAAATTTGGTTGGACATACATTTATGTTTGGAGTTTACATTCAGAAAGACAATGCTTCAGGTGGGTGCTATAAAGTTGGAAAGTTATGGAAAGACCTACGTATGCTAATGACCAGTGAAATATTATAGAGCTATTATGCTCCAAGCCAACCAAGCGAGGTAAAATATTGTAATACTGATTTTATGGTTAAAGTTGAAAGTTACTTAATATTTAATCACTACACATGTTATTTAGGAGCCAATGTTACTTGAAGCTCAAAGTGGTGATTTTGTTTCTACTCCTTCTTCCAAGCGCAAGGAAGACAATAAAGAAGCATTCGAAATGCAATCTACATCTAAAAAGTAGCACTAAAGGGATCAAAATCGAGAAAATAAGAAAAGATAACTCTAGATCAAGTTAAACAAGATTATGTTGTTGTTTTGATTCTGGTTTTTTCAGGATTTTTTTAACTTTCCCATTTTATATATTGCTGGTTTTCAATAACCATGTTGGTTTTTTTGACGATTAATTTTTATATTTGGTTATAATACAAATTTTATTTTGAGTTTCATTCTATTTACTGACCAAACTTAGTATCACAATAACCACGAAACACGACATAAAATATACATACACATGTATACCAGAAAATATAAAGCCTTTGTTGGATTACTATATAAGAAACAGAAACATTGAGTGCTACAACTATTTTCTTCCAGTTTCAGATTTATAGTAACCTTTTATTTTGAATGCAGAAATATACATACCATGTATACCAGAAAAGATGAAGTTTTTAACCATCCATTATTTGGATCACACTCCATTGATGAGTGAAGTGGTAATATTGCTTCCCTCATTTTTACAGATTTTTGTCTATTGTATGTATGGGTTAATTTAATATTTTACCTACTCATACAGTTAAGCCTAGAAGAAATACAAAACAAGTATCTAAGAGGTTGAACCTAAATTAAATACCTCTAGTAAGATTTCAATAAAATAATTATCAATACAGTGATAAGCTCAACATTTTTTATTCGAAGAATCTGCTCATATTATAGGTTTAACTAGGCTATCCTCACAATGTGATAGCTCTATAAGAAAATCTTTACTGTCAAGTAAGATAACATGTTCAAATGTTTGACCTACTACTCGACCTCTGAGAATACAGAGAATGAAAACAAAATGGAGTTTGGTTCTATAAATATGGATTTATTCGAAGGTATTATAAATTATGTTTCTGTTTCTATCTAATTTATCATCTATGATCAATACTGTTTTGACATATTTTTTGTGGAAGAGCAAGATTCACAGATTTATGATATTAGCTCTGAATAGGAATATACAAATTATGATAATAATTCAAAGTTTGAGACAAAATGTGTGCGTCAAGAAGAACAGAATGTTCCAAGGGTTTCTGATGAGCAAAGAGGTAGGATTCTGAGTATGGCAAGTATGTTTAAAACTATGTTTCAAGAAAAGCATGTTAAGAAGGGATTCTCTGTATCCAAACGCACTAATAATCATTTATCAAACACTTTATCATAATACAATTTTTATACAGATTTAATTTGTTTTCACTATTTTTTATGAATTATTATTCAGTTTCAAAGCCTAAGAAAGTCAGCACCTCCTAAGCACAGCTTGGGTAATACGTTACATTTTTTTTACATATTGTTTTACTGTTTTGCCAGTGTTAGTTTATAATGTCAAAATCTCCTTTTTTGTAGATGTAGGATATGTTGATGAAGGTGATCCATTTTATAAATGTGAGTACTGTTGTGGAATAATTTGGTATGGTGAATGCATTAAGAAAAAATGGCAGACAAAGAAACCTAAATTTTCTTTGTGTTGTGGGCAAGGTTAAGTTCAGTTGCCGTTACTTAAGCAGTCACAAGAAATTCTAAGAAAGTTTCTAAATGATGACGATGAGATCAGCAAATACTATCGGGATAACATCAGGCAAATAAATATGGTTTTCTCATTTACATCTCTCGGTGGTAAAATTGATCGATCGGCTCGTCCAGGACCTGGACCAAAAATGGTTGTTCTTCAAGGCGAAAATTATCACTTAATGTGTATTTTAAAACCACCCACAGGAGGAGATACTAAGTTTGGGCAGCTCTATACTGTGGACCCCAAAAACAGAATTCTGAACAGGAAATTCTATTATAGGGTATGTTAAATTTATGTTTCTGTCTATTTGTCAAACATATTTAATTGGATTATGAAACATTTTTAACACTATTTTATGACATTGTTGTAACAGAAAATATAAAACAAAGTGTGAGAAGGCTAAAAATGAGAGATTGAGGAAACATGTTATTGAAAGCATCATAAAAATGCTGGATGAAGTGAATCCATATGTGAATTAGTTTAGATCTGCCATAGAAAAGTTTAATACTAATCCTGAGGAAACATTGCGTATGAGAATTGTTAGTACTAGAGAAAATGATGGAAGGACATATGATACTCCTACTGCATCAGAGGTTGCCGCACTGGATTCCCGGAGATTTCAGTTTTGACATGTGTAAGAGAGATATTGTATTAGAAGAGAAGCAGACAAGATGGCCTAAAAGGATCAGTGAAATACATCCATCTTATCTAGCACTTCAATATCCTCTTATTCTTACATACGGTGAAGATGGATTCAGACTTTTTATTAAAAAAAAGAACAACTGCTGCGACCTCAGGCCATAAGAGGCAGACTAATAGTATGAGGCAATGTTACGCTTTCTGGCTTCAAGAAAGAGATAATGAGTGTCATACTCTTCCACATTCTAAGAGGTTGTTCCAGCAATTCTTGGTCGATTCATACACTACGATAGAATCTAAGAGACTGCGTTATCTGCAAATAAACCAGAAGTGTCTAAGATCTGATAGTTTTGACTCTATTAAACAAGCTGAGAATGATGGGAAAGATGATATGCACGACCAGAGAAATCATTTTCTATTGCCAGCCTCATTTACAGAAGAACCGAGATACATGAAAAATATGTATTTGGACGTGATGGAGATTTGCAAACATTTTGGGTTTCCTGGTCTATTTATAACCTTTAATTGGAATCTTAAGTGGCCTGAAATGTTGAGATGATGGATGGATTGATAGACAGGGGTATTGTGAGGTCTTAGGTAAAGGAGAAGAAGTGTTTTAGGGTGGTCCGTACAAGTGTACAGTCTGTATGGACATCGACCAAGATACTATCGACCAAGGAAAAGAGAATGTTACCCATTGTGTTAACTTCAGGATTTACCTTCTTCCCTTTACCTTAACTTATTCGAACGTTGAGGAAGGAGCATCCAGGCTGTCAAGAGCTGGAAAGAAGAGCATCTTGGACTAGTGACACACGTGTGTGAAGCCTCTCGTCCAAGCATTTCAAATACACGCTCCTCTTTTGTATTGACTTCACATGCTTGTTGTTTGGCTTTTGAATCTCCTTCTCTATTTAGTTTTGTAAAGCAACCAGAGTAATAATACACAAAAAGGATTGAATCTCTCTCTACTCTCTATCTTTTTCATCATGATTCTCACATACTTTGTTACTTAAATCTTTCCTAATCTCTCTTAATCTCTCAATACCTATTCTATTCTCTAAAATCTCATGGTATCATAGCAAGGTTGTCTTTGGTATTAAGAGATCTCGTTTCACTTTTTGTGTTCTTGAGGTGTCCGAGAAGCTTGTGTGATAAAGTTGGAGTTTGGATACTGGAGCGTTGAGTTCTTGTGGTCTGGTATTGAGTGTTCTTCAGCTAAGTTACAAGTTTGAAGCTTTGTGGTCATCTCTGGTTCGTTCAAGCAAGATAAGATGGAGGGAAACATCAACAACTTCAGCAAGCTGGTTACTATTCCGGTTGCTCTAAAAGGTGGTTCAAACTACCTCCTGTGGTCGAGGTTGGTTAAGACTGCTATTGGAAAGCTAGGGATGTGGAGTCACATCACTGATGATGGTCCAGAGCCAGCGGCTAAAGAAACTGAAGAAGGTGATGAGGGACAAGCTCTCGCTACAACTGAAGCAAGGAGGTGGGTTGAAGAAGACTTGATGGTGCTTTCAGTTCTGCAAAGATCACTTGAAGTCCCTCTCCTGGAAGCTTACAACTACTGCGAGACTCCCAAACACTTGTGGGAGACACTCCTGAAGATATTTGGAAATGTCACAAACATCAGCTGTGTGTTTGAGCTCAAGAGATCCATAAACTCCATGAAGCAAGATGGAGGAGAGCTTACCAAACACATGGGAAAGTTTGGATATTTATGGTCTGAACTTGAAAGTCTAAGACCTAACACCACTGATCAAGAGGCTCTCATGGAAAGGTAAGAGCAAGATCAAGTGTTTGAGCTGCTGATGACATTGGATCCTTGCTACAAGAGGCTCTCATGGAAAGGTAAGAGCAAGATCAAGTGTTTGGGCTACTGATGACATTGGATCCTTGCTACAAGGATGTTATCAAGCATATCTTGAGATCGACTAAACTACCATCCATGGAGGAAGTGTGTGCACAATTCGCTTGGCCTGTTTGGAGGCAAAGGCGAGTTTACTATGGCTCATCAAGCCGAGGAGTTGCAAGCTAACAAGGCTGAATGCAGAGGTGAAGGAAGGAAGTATGAAAGGTATGAGGGAAGTTGTGAGCATTCCAAGAAGACCGGTCACAAGAAAGTGTTGGATTCTACATTCTCATCTCAGGCCAGGAAAGTTCAACAAGGATAGAGAAGCAAAGGCTCACCTTTCTACTCAAGCAAATTGTGCTGGTTCATCCGAAACTAGCTCAGGTGTCAAGGTGGGTGAAAGTGAAGGTCGAGCTTTGGCTTCAAATCAGCTGAATGGAAAGAGTATGGAACAGGAGTTGTACACAAGAGCTGACATTGAATCCTTCATCAAAACTCTTAAGGAGTCTGGTAACAAACTCGGAAACACTCTTGGATATTCATATGCTGCTCATACAATGCCTAGTATCAATGATAAGTTGCTAGACATTCTTGAACGCTCATACACTGCTGCTACTGAACCTACTATTGCTGATAGATTATTAGGGATGCTAGAGAACCTGAGGAAAAAAATGAATCACCTAGGAAAAAACCTATGATCATTGATTCTTGTGCATCTCATCAGATGATTAGTGATAATAATCTGATTAAAGATATTGAACCTGCTCATGGAAATGTCATGTTGCTAATGGAGATAGAATTCCTATTAGGGGCATTGGTAAACTGAAATTGTTCAATAAGGATTCTAAAGCATTTTTTATGCCTGAGTTTACTTCAAATCTTTTATTTGTCAAGAAATTCACCACTGATCTTTAATGCGATGTTATCTTTAGTTCTAATGATGTCAAATTTCAGGATATCAAGAGCAGTAATCTGATTGGGCAAGGAGCAAGCAAATGAGACCTTTATGTGTTTGAAGACCTTGATCCCAATTCTAGTTCTTGTTTTTCGTTTAATTCTGTTTCTTCTTTAAGTAAGGATGATTTGTGGCATGCTAGACTAGGGCATCCATGTGTTAGGGCCTTAATAATTCTGTTACCAGGTGTCATGTTTAAAAATAAGGATTGTGAAGCTTGTATATCGGGTAAACATGGTAAGACTATGTTTCAAAGATCTTCAACTATCTATGAAAAATGTTTTGATTTAATTCACTCTGATGTTTGGACTGTTCCTTGTTTATCTAGAGATGATTATAAGTATTATGTCACATTCATAGATGAAAAATCAGAATATACCTGGTTAACACTAATTAAGACTAAAGATAGGGTTCTTGATGCATTTAAAAATTTTCAAGCCTATGTGGCTAACCAATATCATGCCAAGATTAAGATTTTCAGGTCTGGTAATGGTGGGGAGTACATTGGCCATGCTTTCAAATATTACCTTGCTCTACATGGGATTCTACATCAGACAAGCTGTCCCTATACTCCTTAACAGAATGGAGTGGTTGAGAGGAAAAGTAGTGACTTTTTTCCCAAGGATTTCCACTCTGATTTTGGTTGGATCTACCCTGTAACAGATTGAAAGATGGTTTTTGATGGATATTGGCTTGATGGACGAATTAGGGTTTATGGATAGATGGGTTGAAGGGATTTGATAGATTGAAATACTGAGGGTTGCGGAAAAGACCTCAGATTCTTCACTCTCTCACTCTGGATTTGACACACCAGTCAGATTGAGAGCTTGTTGATTGTTTTGGGTTCACACACCTCCACAATCAAGTTGTTCTAAGAACAAATGAATCACCAAAGAGAAAAGAGNATTTGATAGATTGAAATACTGAGGGTTGCGGAAAAGACCTCAGATTCTTCACTCTCTCACTCTGGATTTGACACACCAGTCAGATTGAGAGCTTGTTGATTGTTTTGGGTTCACACACCTCCACAATCAAGTTGTTCTAAGAACAAATGAATCACCAAAGAGAAAAGAGTTTTTGATAAAAATGATGATTGAAACTTCTAGTACAGACTCAACACACTTAAATAGAAAACATAAGACTGCTGCATGAACAGCATAGAAAACAGAAGACATGCTGCATGAACAGCATAGAAAACAAAAAACAGACAAGGCAATAAATGTAAGTGGTTGGGATAATGTTGGTTGCAGCTCTTCTTCTAATTTTCGTCCAAGGCTTCTTCTTCACTCTTCTTGCTCAATATTCTGATCAAACACAAGCCCAAATACCAATTTAGAATCCCAACACGTCCAGCAACCAAACAGTATCTTTTCTCTGTCTAAAACTTCATGAATGAGCCCAATAAGGTTAATAAGAACTCCCACAGATTGTGCAACAGTTTCTGTTACTTTTGATCTAAACCAGACCTTCTTGTCCTTATACTTGCTGCTGCTCAGGATTGCATCATCCCCTCCTCCTTTGAAAGGATTTGTCCTCAAATCCAAGCCTTCTAACTGATCAAAGTCGTTCATGACCTGCTCCCCTTGCTTTTCTTTGAGCTTGAATGAATCTGGTATTAGATCCAAAATGTTGTTACCTCTTTTAAACTCACACCAGATTCCTCCTGATTCAAAAACAACTTGCTGCAGGCCCTTGACAAATCTCAGATGCTCAACAAAGCTGAGCTGAATGCATAACAAAGGTTTGATCAAAATTTCAGAAGTCAAAGTCTTAGTATTTTCACCTTGATCAACTAAAGTATACACCAATTCCGCAGCTGTAGATGAATCTTCAAGATCTTCCTCTTTCTTCTTGGTTTGATCTGGTACATGAACACATACAACTTGTGTTTCCTTCTCTGGTTTCAGACACTGATNTTTTCACCTTGATCAACTAAAGTATACACCAATTCCGCAGCTGTAGATGAATCTTCAAGATCTTCCTCTTTCTTCTTGGTTTGATCTGGTACATGAACACATACAACTTGTGTTTCCTTCTCTGGTTTCAGACACTGATTGATTGATTCTTGCACCATATCTTCTTTCTTCTCAACAAGTTCTTCATGTCCAGTTATAATAGCAGGCCAGTGAGACTCTTGTGGTTCATTATGTGCCTCCATCTTTGTAGGCAGCATGATTCTCAGCTTGGTACTATCAACACACAATCTTCTCATGACTTCAGACACAATAACCTCCACTTGCAATGGATTAATGTTTACTGCTGCTGGATTAGCCTTTCATTCTAAATCAGCCATGAGTTTGCTTTGTCTGAGTTGAGATGCTTATGATGGTTCTTTCTTATGCCTTGGTCTCCTGCCATATTGTTCTTTGACAGCTTCAGGGAAGTCTTTTGGTATATACCTCCTATCCATGATATTCTGAAGCTCTTCCCAAGTTGTGATTGCTGGTTTTCTTTGATACCATTATTTCTCCTCTTCTCTCTCCCACCATCTTCTAGCCTCACCTCGAAGCCTACTAGAAGCCAGTGATAATCTTCCACTCTTAGGTATGTGATTGTGCCAGATACATGTCTCCACATTAGCAGTCCAAGAGAGATAAGTTTCAGGACAATTTCCTCCATCAAAAAACCTTGGTATGAACATAAGGATGTGTAGTCAAATCCAGCAACAGAAAACTCAAAATCAAACCCAAAATAAAAGATGAATTCGAAATCCCAAAGAAATGAACTTTGAAATCCCAGAAAGTTTCAGACTTTGATAGTTTAGAGATTGAAAAATAACCCAGAACTTGTAGATCAACAGAGTGGTTGCTCTGATACCACTTAATGACTTTTTTCCCAAGGATTTCCACTCTGATTTTGGTTGGATCTACCCTGTAACAGATTGAAAGATGGTTTTTGATGGATATTGGCTTGATGGACGAATTAGGGTTTATGGATAGATGGGTTGAAGGGATTTGATAGATTGAAACACTGAGGGTTGCAGAAAAGACCTCAGATTCTTCACTCTCTCACTCTGTATTTGACACACCAGTCAGATTGAGAGCTTGTTGATTGTTTTGGGTTCACACACCTCCACAATCAAGTTGTTCTAAGAACAAATGAATCACCAAAGAGAAAAGAGTTTTTGATAAAAATGATGATTGAAACTTCTGGTACAGACTCAACACACTTAAATAGAAAACATAAGACTGCTGCATGAACATCATAGAAAACAGAAGACATGCTGCATGAACATCATAGAAAACAAAAAACAGACAAGGCAATAAATGTAAGTGGTTGGGACAATGTTGGTTGCAGCTCTTCTTCTAATTTTCGTCCAAGGCTTCTTCTTCACTCTTCTTGCTCAATATTCTGATCAAACACAAGCCCAAATACCAATTTAGAATCCCAACACGTCCAGCAACCAAACCAGTATCTTTTCTCTGTCTAAAACTTCATGAATGAGGCCAATAAGGTTAATAAGAACTCCCACAGATTGTGCAACAGTTTCTGTTACTTTTGATCTAAACCAGACCTTCTTGTCCTTATACTTGCTGCTGCTCAGGATTGCATCAAAAATCAGGCACCTCATGGAGGTTACTCGGTCCATGATGTTCCACAAGAGTGTCCCAAAGAGGCACTAGAGTGATGCTGTGATAGCTGCTTGTTACCTGATGAACATGATACCAACCGGGATATTAGAGGATCAGTCTCCTTTTGAGGTTCTCAACAAGAGTAAACCGGTTCTGGACCATTTGAGGACATTTGGGTGCTTGTGCTATGTGTTAGTACCAGGCGAGCTGAGAAACAAGCTAGAGGCTAAGAAAACCAAGGTTATGCTTCTTGGTTATTCTACAACTCAAAAATGATACAAATGCTTTGATCCTATTGTTAGAAGAGTGTTGGTGACTCGAGATGTTAAGTTCATGGAAGACAAAGGGTATTATGATGGGAAGAATTGGGAAGAGTCAGAGGATCTATCTCAACAATCAGACAAGGATGCTTGTTTGAGAAACATATTAGAGGGTCTTGGTATTGGATTGTCCCAGGATCAGAGTAGGCGTCAAGAGCCTACTCCAGTTTCTGCTGAAGAACCATCCCACTTTGAACATGAGGGGAGAAGTGAACCAGAGACTGGGGGTCAAGAAGATCAAGGTACAACTGGTACTGGAGGTCAAGAAGATCAAGGTTCTGATTTTCCTGTCCAAAGTGGAGAGGAACCAGTAAGAGGAGACCATAATGAGGTTCAAGAAGCTGGTCAAGAGAACCAGATACAAGAAGAAAGTGTTATTTAGACACAAGTACAATTTCCGCTGAGAAGAAGCACACGGGTAAGGAAGGATCCTTCCAACTAAGTAAACACGAGAGTGTACTACAATGCCCAGGCTATGGAGCATCCTTCCCAAGATGTGTGTTCCTTTGCTGAATATCCCGAAGGTCACTATGCCTTCATAGTAAGTTTAGATGAAAGCTATGTACCAAGGAGCTATTGTTGGTGTCGAAATCGGTCACGACGAAATACACGGAAAACTTGGAAATCGTCATCTCGGAAGAACGAACGAAACAATCGCTGATTACACGATTTCCCAAGTTAAGAAAAAACCGCAAAAAACCGCATCCGCCGTAAACCGCGAGCAGGTTCGACCGAACCAAGTTCAACGTACTACGAGCCGAACCAGCTGGTGGTCCATAGACAAGCTCGCCGTACGGCGAGCTGGCCATCTCCCAACAGCTCGCCATCTCCCAACAGCTGGCCGTACGGCGAGCTGGACCGTTCCCGATTCAGTTCGTCGTACGTCGAGCTGACCATCCCAAGCATCGATCTCCCACGTCCTCGACTCAAGGCATACATCCTTTGGTTCGATCATGCTCTGAACCATGGTCGAAACGTCTTTCGTTTCGTCTCGATCCGTTGTAAAACTCCTCTTTTCTCGTAAAGTTCGGGAAGATCGTAGAAAACAGCAACGATTAAGCGGAACATCGTACATTGTCAAACTATACGATCAACTCGAGAAATCTTATAAAAGTGGCATCGTATCAGAAAACGATCTCGTCAAAAATCCTAAAACGTTTTTTATGGCAAAACGACTTGGACAGCCCAAAAGCGCGATAAAGATCCACTTGGAACTTTAAACAAAATCCAGCCCAAGATACAATGACGGTTTTAAGATTTAATCGCAGAAAGAAGATAAATGTCAAGTTTTAAGATAAATGTCAAGTTTGAAGATAAATAGAAGATTTCCGCACAGAAAAAGAAAAGATCGAGATAAATGGAAGATTCCCGATAAACTCGAATATGGGCGAAAAGGAAGGACTAAACTGCCTAGGAAGGGAGTATATAAGCAAAAGGCAGAGGACAGAAGAAGGGGACGAATTTCAGAGCTCTCATCTGAGACTTTTACAACTTTTCTAGACTTAGAATTTTCCGCACTTAGAAACTTAGGTTTTATTCTCGACAAGTTCGGTTTCTATAACTGGCGCTCAATTGCTAGATCAAACTTGCCCAGGCAGTTCGATCTCTTGTCCAGATCTACCAATTGAACTACGTTCGACTTGATCCTCAAAAGGGGTACATAGGCAGCCTTTCATAAGGTTCAGTCCGAAATCAATCAAACTCTCTTTTTTCTTATCTTTTTTCGTCCTTTGTTATCGAGTTGCGACTCGACTAGGTTTAGGGTTTTATGTTGATAATTAGCTGACGACCCCTGCGGCCAAAGCCTTTGTAAACTCTTGTAATGATCGCAACGCTCTTACGCGAAATCGAAATAAGATCTACTTTCTCCATAAATTCGTTTTATCATGTTTTCCATATTTTCCGCATTTATTTGGTTACTTGTCGTTGACTTTCGCAGAGATCCGGGTCCTCCAGAAAATTAGGGTTTTCCCAAGTTTCCTCATTTTCGGAAATCGACGGTGTGAATTTTGGTTCCCACAGTTTGTTAGCCTCCCAACTCGCTAGAACCTTGAGCATCTAGCGTGAGGTTCTTGCGAGTGGTTAGCCAGTTTTCGGTGAGTTAGGCGGAATTAATGGTTGGAAAGGTCCGTTGAAAGTGATCTTTCCACTCTCCAGGGAGCGGAAAGAGTTTAGGATTAGTGCTGCGCCTTGTGAAGGCTTCCTACGTACCCTATTGAAGGGATCAAGCCTTTCGTAGTTCGTCTTGGTGTTAAGGTTTGTATGACCTGTTTCCTAGCAAGACCTTTACGGTCTGGTTATGTGTATTGGACCTTTGCCTGCCTTGAGACTAGCCTCATGGGCTGTTTGCTATGGCTGAGTGTGGTCGTTATAGTTTTCGGACTGGCCGTGTGCGGCTCTGAGTCCCTGCCGCTTTGCGGCTTTATTGTAAAGAAGTTTGCGTTTTTAAGAGTGTGTTTTTATTCGTATGAATGTAGAGGGAAGAATATGAGTTGATATTGAGGGAGTTCTGCGAGTTGTCGTCTCGCATTCCTTTTCCTTTGTGGATCGCCTTATTCCTTTGCTCGTTTTAGTAAATCGAGTGAGCGTTTAGATATAGACGAAGAGACATGCCTTTAGGATCTTGAGACGTTAGAGACCAGTGTGCTGGGTTTAGGGCAAAACCTAGGTTTACTTTCGGATTGAGGCTATGCGATGACTAGTCGGCTTTCTTTTTGCCTGTTGCGATTTTAACCTGATTCCATACCGATTTAGAATCCGCGATAGGTTCTCGGCTTATACGATTTGTCTGGTTGGAATCAAGCATCTCACCAGGAAAAATTTCTAAGTTGCCCGGAAGTGCTGACCAAAATTTTGGATTTCTTTTATAGCGCTATTACCCTTGTGTCGGGTGTTCGAGAGCTATCTATGCGAGATAAGTTAAGTTTGTTTAGGACTGTTGCGAGTTTCTTGTGATCAGCAACAAACTTTTTAGGTGATAGATGTTTACGTTGTTTGGGCCTTCGCGAAGGATACGTATGTTAAGAAGTTTTGCGTATTTTATAGTCGCGGATGGACTGTTAGGTCTTCCAAGATAGTGACTTAGGAAGGTATTTGGGTCGAAAAACTGTTCTTCAGGCGTCTGCGACGTCTCGCAATACCGAAGATTGGTTTTTATATGCCGCGTTTCGTGTTCGAAACGTTTGCTGGCTCAAAGATGTTGCGCGGGGTTGCGAGGGTTTTTTCTTAACCCTGCTTTGCAGAAACGCTTTGACTTGTTTGCGGTCATTCGCAGAAAATTAAAACTTATGTTCATGTTTGGATGTTTAAGTAGTTTGATTCATGCTAGAGCAGTTAAGACCGAGGGGTTGCGTAAATTTTTCTCGAAGCAAAGCGTCTTTACTTATAGTGCTTTGCGAAGTATTGGCCTTCTGAGATCAGATTTTGTAGGCAGCTTGCTTCGGGAATAGAGTGAATCGTGAGAATACAGAACTTAGCCGATTTTTTTGACGAGTTTGCATTATATGTTGAATGTATTGGCTTGGCATGAAGGTTGTATTCAGCCGCACAGCCAAGGACGTATTTGGTAGAGGATTAGACCACGACACTTTCGTGCTATAAATAAGGTCAGGTCAGTTTGTAAACTTGGCATTGAAGTGAAGCGTGATCGGACAAGGGCCAAGTGGCATTTGCCAGGCTTGATACGCCAAGTATGCCCGTGGTTGTAGAAAACATTTTTCCGTTTTAGGTTCGATTTATACGATGAATGGTTCGTATAAACTTTCCTTTGTTCGTATGGAAATTGTTTCTTTTTTACCCGAGGGAGACATAGCCTAAGAAGCTCGATGCATAGTCCGTGCGGAGTTGTTTACGGGGTAGTTTCTCAGATGTAATCGAGAGGAACGAGAGCGGATGCTCGTGGACCGCAGAATGAGATCTTTCAGATCATGGTGCGAGGAAACAAAGTTTAGATTGGTCGTTCAGTGCCGGATTGTATAGCTTGGTTTTCCCTATAAGGAAAATACTTTCGCAAAACCTGTTACGTTTATTTTTGAAAGTTGCTTCGTTATGACATGATCCTGAATATACGAGGGATTTTTTGCATAAGTAACGGGCGATGATTTGAGTAAATTGACACGACGCGTGGAAATAACAATGTTTCTGCAGATTTTCGAGAAGACTTTTCCGCTTAGTCGGTGATAGTTTCTTGGAATCATTCACAGAATTTTTCAAAAGGTTATTTGATCGAGATCCAGTCGCGAAACCTTCTAGCGGGTTTCTTGAGCGGAACGAATCACTTGACCGGCAATAGGATCAGTCGGTGAGCAGGGAGAAGGTGTTTTCTATTGCTGCTTTGTGTTCTCGATTTTTCTTTTGCTGCATATGTTCTTGATATAATTCTGTGACTCACTTGGTTAGACGGAAAATGAGAGCAATGCTTTGACACCTAAAGATTTCTCGTATAATTTTTCATACTTATACGAAACTTGTTTTATCAAGTTGGAGAAAATCTTTATGACTTCGGCAAATCATCGAGTTTCACTCTGAAGTTTTGCAGAGATTTTCTAACTGCATGATTGCGACGAGAGATGCTGAATAGTCCTCGAGATTATTTCCCAGACGGTGTGCGTCAGTCTTTAGAGTTTAGACGGTTCTTAGATTGTTCGTTTGCTTTTGGGATAATTTTGACGAAGCGTCGCATTGTCCGAATATTGTTCCGCTTATTTTTGCGAGAGTTTGGTTTATAGAAAGCGTTTTCTTGATGCAAGGAAAAATGTTCGACGAAAGAAAAAAGATGAGTCACCTTTGAAGAATTGGGATGATCGGCAATCCGGGTCGATTAAAGACTATGGTGGATTGGTGATGACTTGGAGTATGGCTGATTTACGAAAATTTCAAGGAGCGAGTCAGTTTTAAGACGATGTCAGCGGCTCGAGCTCCTTCTTTCTTTTTAGGAAATGAGATGAGTACGCTTGAATGCGTGGCGATCGTTTCTCGGTTGTACGAGAGATTGGATCGGTTTGTGAGTTATGCCTGAACAGTTAGAGAACGATTGATCGAGATAGATAAAATTTCCTAGACTTAGCATGCTAGACTATCCCCCTAAATTCTAAGTTCTCTAGGGTTTACGGAAGTTTACAAGACGTTTTCATTACTTGCCTACGAGAAATTAGAACTCTAATAAAATTTTCAAATCAGACGTACCTTAGTTTCCCCAATGATTTGGGACTGCCTCTCTTTCGTTCTTCGTCTTTTGACTTATTCTCGTACGAGTCGGTTTTGACGAAATACCAACGAGATTATCGGAGTGAAGAAGGGATTTTAACATCCGAGTTTATGTTCTCGTTTCCTCGTATTGCTGGTTTTACTTAACCGACTAGGCGAGCTTCGTATATTGTTTGAAAAATCAATCACACGTTATGATCAGATTTTTTCGACTTAACATCGCAGAGTTTCGTAAAACCAGATTGCGTTTAGAGAGTTCAAATATTTCGTATAGTTTAGGCAAATTTGGTGTTAAGTCGACCATTGCCGTTTTAGATGATCGATTCGAACTTATACGAAAAACAAGTCTTTGCGGTTTTTATCATAAAATCTCAATAGGAACTCTGATTCAGATAAAACGAAAAATCAGCGCGATCTAGAGTCGAGAGAGAAACTCGAGGATTGGTTCAGATTGCCATAGGGTGAGCCGGATGCGCCCTCTCAGCTTGTCGTACGGAGAGCTGGTGCAGACAGTCTCGATTCGTCGAGTTGACTTATTTTTTTCATAGAATCTTAACGGAAAGCCCGATTGAGAGGAAACGAAAAGCTGTACAATCGAGACTGGAGAGAGGTGCTCGAGGAGTGGTTCATGTCGCCATAGGGCGAACTGGGTGAGCCCTTTCAGCTCGTCGTACGGCGAGCTGGTTTAGCTTGGCCAGCTCGCCATGTAGCGAGCTGGATGGTAAGAACCCTTGGGGAAAAGTCAGCGCCTCAAGGGCGAGGTGAAAGGCCGGTCAGCTCGCCATACAGCGAGCTGGGTTGAATGGTTCAGCTCGCCGTACGGCGAGCTGGTTTAGCTTGGCCAGGTCGCCGTACGGCGAGCTGGATGATAAGAACCCTTGGGGCAAAGTCAGTGCCTCGAGGGCGAGTTAGAAGGCCGGTCAGCTCGCAGTACGGCGAGTTGGTCAGCTCGACGTACGGCGAGCTGGCTTGAACGGTTCAGCTCGACGTACGGCGAGCTGGATGATAAGAACTCTTGAGGCAAAGTCAGTGCCTCGAGGGCGAGGTGGAAGGCCGGTCAGCTCGCCGTGATGGCAATCTGGGTTGCTTGGCCAACTCACCGTCTTTTCGAGCCGGATAGTATCGCCCAATTCTGCGAGTAGCCTAGGATTTTCCTCGTGAGTAACCAGCCTAGGTTTCTTCCGGGAGCAACCTAGGGTTTTTCTCGCAAGTAACCATCCTAGGGTTTTTCTGCGAGCAACCTAGGGTTTTTTTCGCTAGTAACCCAGGGTTTATTTCGAGAGTAACCTAAGGTTTATTTTGTGAGTTACCTAAGGTTTATTTCGCGAGTAACCTACGGTTTATTTCGCGAGTAACCTACGGTTTATTCCGTGGTTTCTGGGAGAGCAAGTTTTGTCTTCCGAAATGTTCTCGGAACACGTCTTTTGCTCAACCCATACGTAAGGAGATTTGTCCAACTCGGAAATAAGAAAAACACTATGGGGTTTGATAGATTTTATCGTTGCCCTTAGTGATCTGAGATAGAAATTGCGAGCTTTTTTTGTTGCTCTTCCTATGGCGAAAAGTCGCGATTAGGTTTTTATTTTGTTAAGTACTACAGCGTTTGCGTGAGCGTTGGCTATAGGAGTAGTCGCTGCTGGAGTTGTACTACCTGCATTATTGCGAGCTGGGACTTTGTTTTTCATATTTCCAGACATCGTTTTGATCAAGCGTTTTGCGGCTATGAGTAAGAGTAATCCGACCCCCCCCCCTCCTTCTAGCGCCAAACTGTGGGAACCAAAATTCACACCGTCGATTTCCGTAAAATAAGGAAACTTAGGAAAACCCTAATTTTCCAGCGGACCCGGATCTCTGCGAAAGCCAAAGACAAGTAACCAAATAAATGCGGAAAATATGGAAAACATGATAAAACGAATTTATAGAGAAAGTAGATCTTATTTCGATTTCGCGTAAGAGCGTTGCGATCATTACAAGAGTTTACAAAGACTTTGGCCGCAGGGGCCGTCAGCGAATTATCAACATAAAACTCTAAACCTAGTCGAGTCGCAGCTCGATAACAAAGGACGAAAAAGATAAGAAAAAGAGAGTTTGATTGATTTCGGACTGAACCTTATGAAAGGCTGCCTACGTACCCCTTTCGAGGATCAAGTCAAACGTAGTTCAATTGGTAGATCTGGACAAGAGTTCGAACTTCCTGGGCGAGTTCGATCTAGCAATTGAGCGCCAGTCATAGAAACCAAACTTGTCGAGAGTAAAGCCTAGTTTCTAAGTGCGGAAAATTCTTAGTCTAGAAAAGCTGTATAAGTCTCAGATGAGGGCTCTGAAATTTGTCCCCTTCTCCTTTCCTCTTCCTTTTGCTTATATACTCCCTTCCTAGGCGGTTTAATCCTTCCTTTTTGCCCAGATTCGAGTTTATTGGGAATCTTCCATTTATCTCAATCTTTCCTTTTTTCCGTGCGGAAATCTTCTATTTATCTTCAAACTTGACATTTATTTTCTTTCTGCAAGTAAATCTTAAAACCGTCATTGTATCTTGGGCTGGATTTTTGTTTAAATTCGCAAGTGGGTTTTTATCGCGCTTTTGGGCTGTCCGAGCCGTTTTGCGGTAAAAACCGTTTTATGATTTTTGACGAGATCGTTTCCTGATACGATGCCGCTTTTATAAGATTTCTCGAGTTGATCGTATAGTTTGACAATGTACGATGTTCCGCTTAATCGTTGCTGTTTTATACGATCTTCCCGTAAGAACACGTTTTCTCTGGAAAGATCCAAAAAGATTGTATAAAACAACAATGGTTCACTAAAAGTCTTAAGTTGTCTCTCTTATACGAGAACTTTGGATTTCCTTAAGGTTCGACGTCGTTTTCGAAAGGTTCTTTCTAAAAATCGTAAAAACGCTAAAGTCCAAAAACGGCTCAAGAAAGGCCTAAACGAGACCAACGGCCCACTTATGATTTATTAAAAATCGATCCCATCCGGTATGACGGTCCATTCCTTTTGTTTATAGAAGAAGATAAATGTCAAGTTTCCAAAGATAAACAGAAAGATCGGAGGAAAATGGAAAATATCCACAAGCGATAGATTCGGCCGAGGGAAAAAGCGGGAAGAGGCAAACCACCTCCAAGGGAGTATATAAGGAAATCTAGGATGAAGATGCAGGGGAATTTTGAGAGCACAACTTTGAGACTTAGAACTCTCTGGACTTAGAAACTTTATGCTTTTTCGACAAGTTTAGTTTCTATGACTGGCACTCAAGACAAAATCGCATAGGCGGTTCGATCTCTTGTCCAGCTCTTTTAATTGAACTACGTTTGGCTTGATCCTCGAAAGGGGTACGTAGGCAGCCTTTCTCAAGGTTCACTCCGAATTCAATCAAAACATTTTTTTCATATATTTTTCATCTTTTTTATCGAGCTGCAACTCAACTAGGTTTAAGGTTTTTGGTTGCTAGAACTAGGTAATTCACTAACAGCTCTTGTGGCCGAATCTTTCATAATCGTTTGTAATGATCCCAACGCCCTTACGCGGATTCGAAATAAGATTTATTGTCTTCTCTAAATTCGTTTTGTTGTCATTTCATATTTTCCGCATTTATTTGGTCACTTGTCATTGGCTCTCGCAGAGAATCCGGGACCTCCGGAAATTAGGGTTTTCCTAACTTTCCTAATTCAACGGAAATCGACAGTGCGATTTTCGGTTCCCACATACCCTAATATAATGAAGGCAAAAGTGATTACAGGAGATAAGGATAAGGTTAGGTGAGTTGTTCTTATTCCTAGGCTTGCTATTACCCCTTATGACAAGAAGTTGCTTTTCAAGATGAGGAGGAGGAAACTTCCTATTGTTGTCGCGTTTGCTATTACAATCAATAAGAGTTAGGGGCAATCCCTATCAGAAGTTGGCATTTATATACTGAGGCATGTTTTCTCATGGATAATTATATGTGGCTATCTCAAGAGTGAAATCTAAAAAGGGGTTGAAGATTTTGATTGTGGACGATAAGGGAAAGCCTCAGAAACAAACAATGAATGTCTTTTACAAAGAGATTTTTCAGAATCGCTGATTTGTTTTACTATGTTGTTTTGATTTTCAGATACTATCTATTTTTATTTTATGAAATGAGTGCAAATGAGAGAAACAAATAATTCTCATTGTTTACTAAGAGATTTTGTAGAGAGCTTGGATAGGATTTTTATAAAAATTTCTTGATAAGTGGCGACTTCTTAATTGATTAAACCAACCTAAATAACAAAAAACAAATATGTAGTAAAGGAAAATTGGATTTCCTTTCCACTAAATCAAAAGCAAGTGAAAATTTTCTATTCGGAACATTATTATTGGACTTTAAGATATTCAAATATTGTTAACTTCTTGGGCTTTAACATTAATCTATAGCCCATGTTGAAAGCAAGACAATGGTTATTCATAAAACTTCTTAAATTATCCAAATATCTTAAGGCCCAATAATATAAAAATACAAATAAAAACAAAAAAAGACTATTCACTTACCATTGATGATTTAAGATTTTGTCTATTAATCGACACACCCTAATACTTTTCTATATAAACACTTTATCTTTACTTTTCTTACAAAATCCAAATACCTCTATTCTTCTTCATTTGTCTCTCCAAATATTGGTAAGTAGTTTATTTATTCTCTCATTCCTTTTATTTACTAAAAGCATCTCCAACATGTTGACATATAGTTTGATTTGATATTGCTTTTGTTTGTCAATATTCTTCTAGGGTTAGATTTTATGTTTATTTTTTATATTTGATTCATATAATGTTCTAGGGTTAGATCTAACCAAAGAATACATGTTTTGTTGTTATCAACTATTTTATCAAACGGCTAGATTTTAACTATTTAGGATTTATTATATTTGCATATCCTTATATGTTTTGAAACTGAATTTTTTTCTTTTTTTTTTGAACATGGAGAAGAATATCTCTCAATGGCAGGAAAACGAGATCTAAAAATGAAGGCTCCAGTTGAAGACTATTATGGCGAAACCCCATTGGATGGTTTCACCAAGGGGGTAAAAGAGACCACGGCTCATTATAGGTCAATACTAGTTATGTACAAGGATATGGATGACGCCATTGAAGCAAGGCATCAAGAAGAGATTGAGGTGGTTCGACTTCAAGACAAACTCGAGGTACTTGACCATCTCAACAGTTTTTGTGAACTCATCTACGAGAACGAAAATTTAGAGTTTGAGCTTAGGCTTGCCGAATCTAAGATGGAGGAATGAAGGTCCGTCAAATGGATTGGTTCAAGTTGGGTGAACCAAAAATGTGGTGATAAACAGCTTACTTTCTAAATCTCTAATCTTTTGTTTAAATTTAAATGTTTGTGTGTTTTCGGATTAAGGTTGAACTTTCTTTTCTGGTTGTTTACTACCGGTTTTGTTTATGATGAACCTAAACATATCATGTTTAATATTGATTTATTAATATCTTAAACATATCATGTTTAATATTGAGGTACTTGACCATCTCAACCGGTTTTTTATTGTTTATTTTGATATTATTTTGTTAGTTATTATTTTAGTGATTATTGTTAGAATTTCGTAATTTGTCATGCCTTATTTAGTGATAATAGTTAGAAGTGGATATTTTTGTGTTAGTTATTATTTTAATAGTTAGTTTCTGAGCAAGTAACTTGTGGTGTTAGATAAACAATATTGAAAAATTAAACATTAATATTTTCTGCACATAGAAAGAGTGTTTTATAAGGTATTTAGGCAGTCTATGTTTGTAATGATTCTCTTTTGACAATAACAATAAGACTTCTGTGACATGATTGAGATATATTTTATTTTCAAGTTATTTGTTTTCCATTGATATATCTTAATTTGAAGCAAATCCAAATATTTTTTCAAACATCTTAAATTGTTTGATGAAAGAAATAAACTATATAGTTTTCTAAAAATATTTCTAGATTTATGAGAAAAATTAGAATTTGATTATTTTAAAGTTTGGTTTTGTTTGTTATTATTTTATTTCTGAGGTTAGATATTTTTTTGTGGTGTTATATAACGAATTTTGAAAGTTGGTTCATTGATCAGCTTTTAAATAGTATAGATTTTTGACATTTGGGGGTTGGTATAGACTTTTATATGTGAAGTTGATATAAAGTAAAAGTTGTTATCTTAAGAACATTCAATTCTATTTTGCATTTCTTACGATGGTTGTCGAAAGAAATATGTTATATCTATCTTATTAAAGTTGTAGTACTCTTTAGGTTTGTTTGGAAACTTAAATAGTAGTAATAAAGAGTTTAATGTTGTTTGGCTGTAAGTTTAAAGGAGTTGGGCTTTTAAACATTGTTATAATAGAATTGGGCTTTTGTTTAATTTATTTTATGTTATGGTTGGCTTAAATCATTTGGCCCATTGTAGTAATTTGTGTTTTTAGTTTATATTTTATATAAAGACCATATTCAATTTTATTTATTGTTGACTAAATTAAAAATAACATCAGTTTTTAAGATAATAACAATTTACATTTCTAATAATTTAATACTCAAATATATTTTATCTAAAGTATTTTACATTATTCAAATTATCATAAAGACACAAAATATTTGAATAGTTTTAACTAAAATATTAAAATTTTGTTTTCGTAACTGGATATTTATCCGAAACACCTATCCCCCCCCCAAAATCAGTTTTACCCCGATTAATCTAAAATTAATCATAGAAATCGTAACCAAACCGTTATCATAATGGAACCAAAAATTTATCTGATATTAGTCGGTTATTATAATTATTACCAAACTCAGCTCAAACCAAAAGAATCGAACCGGACGCAAATCAATTTATATAGATAACAGAACAGATCTTATATCTGTAGAATTAAAAAAATTACGAACATAAAGAATCCAACAAAAGTTGAACCCAAAATCAAACCCCAGTCATATTACATTCAATACGATCATAGTTTTTGAAATACGGTAAGAACCGATGACTTATGAATATATTATGCTTTTCAAAATTAAGTTAAACCCGCGCCGGTGCGCGGGTCAAGATCTAGTTGTTTTTAAAAATATATAGAGATTTTATCTTGACAATCTTTTTACCTCTTTATTTCCACAAAATTGTTCTATTGGAAACTGTATGGAAACCCAAATTTAATAAATTATTGCATAGAAATCATGTTAGAAACCCAAATTTATGTTATCTGATTGTTCTCTTTGAAAATATTTATACATTTTTTGTGGCATGATTAAAATTTTTGGAATAACATCTACATTGATACATGAGTATAGATACTGATTAATATTAAGAGATTTTTCAATATTGGGAGAATAAACTACTAATATACTGATATTAAAGAATATTTTTGCTAACCTACTTAAATTTAAAAAAACTATTATTATTGTATAGATAATCGCATAATATTCATTCCTTATTCCACAAGGTCAAATATTTTTTCAAAAAATCAAATTTTAAAATATAAGATGTTATTGCACTTATCGTTAAAATATCTTTAAAAATCAATTTTAATGTATTGGCCAAATATTTTAGTTACCAATTTATTTTAGACACGAAATGCAAAATTTTTTTATTTCTTTATCTACAAGTTTTATTTAATATCACAATTAGTTATTAATTTCCTTATACCTACAGAATTTTCGTTAACTTACTTTAATTGTACTAGCATTAACTCTTACAAATTAATAACGTATAATCTTATTAATATACTCGCAAAAGTATATTCTGACCTACCTTTGCATAACCTAAATCAGCTGTACAACCTACTTATTATAAATATAAAACCAATTAATCATGATATTCAGCAAACGTAGAAATACAGAAAAAATGGCGAACAATAAAAATCTTACTTTCTTAGACGATACAACCCACTTTCTAATTGAAACAAAACGTTCTACAGCTGGTTCGAATTAAACAAGATCAGTGCTGTTGGTGGGAAACTAACTCCAACTGAAATTTCTGCAAGGTTTATTTGGAACAAAAAAGATCAAAGGTCTAGTGATTAAAAGAGATGATTCTATATCAGGAGAATCAACAACGCTCCATGGAGGATTGACGAGGAATTTTATTTGTGTGTCTTTCTGAATATTGTAAAAGGTCCGACATGCTATGAAGAAATCAAAATCTTCAACAATGTTCTCTATTTTGTCATACAAAGAGGCCTGCTTTTTCAGGGCTTGTTAGAAGATGATCAATAATATATAGACGGATGTCTGATATTATTTAGTTTGTTATTTTGGTTTTCTATAATAATATTTTTCTGTTATTTTGGTTCTCTCTAAGAATTATTTTCTGTTTCTGCTTCTGAGATTGTTTACTAATAAAGATCTATGTTTTGTATAGTCTTTCCACCAATCCTGAGCTTCCATTTCTCTCCAAAGTACTCGCTTTCTTCCTAGTCTCTCCAAGGATTGTTCTTTTTGTGTGTTTATGTATTGTATTTGATCTTGTCTAGTAGTTTTATGCTAGGCTTGTTTCTGGGATTTGTCTCTGATAGGCTAGTTTAATACTAACTAGATTCTAACCCACGCAACCATGCGGATGTTTGTTTTCAATTTTATATATATAAGTATTTCTTTTATATTATTTGTGGTATACATTTGTACGTTAATCATATTTTTAAATGTTTATACAAATATTTCAAATACGCATATAATTTTATATTGGGAAATTTCCATATAAATACCCCAACTAAATTTTATTAAGCTTTTTAATACCCAAACTTTTTCACTACCCAGTTTAATACCTCAACTAATAATTTTTTCCCACTTTCATATATAAATGTTTATAACTGTGCCATTTTTAATATCAACACTTTGTTAATATAATTTTATCAGCTTTAGTTCAATATAATAATTTTCATTTAATGTGATTTGTTATGATTATTTAATAGATAAAATAGGATATAATAATTGTTTTATTTTATACAAAAATAACTGAATATATTAATGCATAATAATAATTCATTGCTAACTACGAAATTAATGAATTATTTACATAACTTTTTGAAGTTAAAATAGTGTTAAATTATTTTTCAGCATATCTGTTAGAATTTATATATATATAAACTAATAACGAAATTTAGTAAAAAAATTTGCAGAATATTTTTATATTATATATTTATATATATAAACTAATGACGGAATGTAGTGAAAATATTTACATATAATTTTTAAAAATAATATATTATCAAAATCTTTTGAAACAGATTTTTTAGAATTTTTAAACTTAATATTAGTATTTAAAAAAAGATATATAAAATATTATGATTAAAGTTGTTCAGAAAATCTACATATTACCATTCTTAATTAAAAAAAATTAAAGGATGGTCCAAATTATGAAAATCACATATTAGGATTTCACTTATTGCTCATGAAACTGTTATCGTTCTTGTTTTACTCTTTAGGATGTCACATATTGTTCAGAATAAATTTATAATAGTTCAGGAAATCCTTCCAGATATTTTGGAAATTCGTGATTTTAGGAAGGATTTGTAAACATTAAGGAAACCTTCAAGAATATCCGATATTAACAAGAAAACAAAACTCTTTTACGGAGGATAGGAACAGTAATAGGAGAATCATACCTTATCATACTAAAACTGATTAAGTTGAGGTATCCAATTGGTTCGGAGCCGCGCCAAGCAGCATCCATAAACCAACATTCAACCTTTTCTTATATCGCTATTGTTAAGGAGATTCTCAAGCCATATGATTTCCAGAGAATCCAAAAGACGTTTATAGGTCTCTTGATCAAACTTGGCCAGAGGAATTTAAAACTATCAGAAAAGATATTACATGCCTTTCCCACCAGAATCATGGAGACTGTAAAGGAAAATGAATAGTTGTTTCATTTTGGGCTCAGTCACTGAGATTCAGTGTTAGGGAGTTCTACATGATAACTGGTGTAAAGTGTAGTGGGGAAGAAGGGGTACCATAAGAGGATACATAAAATCAGGGATTTGGATGGGGCTTGCTAGAGAGAACTCATATGCTAGAGGACTTAGAAAGCAAGCTCAGAGGCGCAAATGAAGATTCATCTAATGAGAGGTTCTGCCTCGCAATGCTCATCCTGATTTGAGAGTATTTTGCCACAGGAGAGCAAAATACTGAATTTCCCTTGTGATCATGTGAAAAAAGCAAAAAAGTGTTGATGTCTTGATGACATATCTCTGGGAAGAGAAGCTTATAAGTTTCTGTTGAAATCAATTAGGAAAGCTCTGAACAATATCCTTGAAAAAAGCAGTAATGAATTGCAGAGGTTTCCTCTAGCCATCCATCAATTGATACTAGAATTTGTTCCATAGTTTTGGTTAGTGATTCCTATTTTTGATGTTCAACCGTCTACGGCGACCTTCCTTTGTGAGAAGTACATTGACACAGTGATCCGATCGATGATACAAGTTATAAAGTTTGAATCTGATAACCAAGTAAGTGTTGACATTGCCTTGTTATCTTCATTTTTCATCCTACTTTTTAAAACTAATTCTATGGGTTTTTTTTCTTCTTCTGGTTGTAGCTGAAAGTCACATGCATTCTGCCTCCTATTCTCGATGATCCAGAGGACGATGTTTCCATTAAAGACAAGTTTGATAAAGATCTGAATGAAATTGCTAACTGTTACAAGAAAAGATATAAGTTTAAACTTGAAGATTGGAATATATGCTCTTGTTGAAATATCAGGAAGATCACATTTGTTGTTTTGAAATGTGGAGATTGGGCTAATCATCTACTTTGAATGGAAAGCCTGTCAATTCAAAGATAAACGGATTCATGGAATTAATGGAAGAAAATTTCAAGAACATGAAGGATATAATCTCTCTGTTGGGAGAAGAGAACATGGAGCCTAAAGCTCGTGTGTCAGGGTTAGAGGAAAAATAAAATGTTACTTATGAGGCATTTCATACGACTGTTTCTCATACTTGTGTTTCAACAACAACAGCATTCAAACTAGGAAAAGGTAAAACACAAAATCTGTTATTATAATTAATTTGCAGAATATTTTTATATTATATATTTATATATATAAACTAATGACGGAATGTAGTGAAAATATTAACATATAATTTTAAAAAATAATATATTATCAAAATCTTTTGAAACAGATTTTTTTAGAATTTTTAAACTTAATATTAGTATTTAAAAAAGATATATAAAATATTATGATTAAAGTTGTTCAGAAAATCTACATATTATCATTCATAATTAAAAAAAATTAGAGGATGGTCCAAATTATGAAAATCACACATTAGGATTACACTTATTGCTCATGAAACTGTTATTGTTCTTGTTTTACTCTTTAGGATGTCACATATTGCTCTTAATAATTTTGTTTCGACGATTTCAGAATGAATTTATAATAGTTCAGGAAATCCTTCCAGATATTTTGGAAATTCATGATTTTAGGAAGGATTTGTAAACATTTAGGAAACCTTCCAGAATATCCGATATTAACAAGAAAACAAAACTCTTTTACGGAGGATAGGAACAGTAATAGGAGAATCATACCTTATCATACTAAAACTGCTTAAGTTGAGGTATCCAATTGGTTCGGAGCCGCGCCAAGCAGCATCCATAAACCAACATTCAACCTTTTCTTATATCGTTATTGTTAAGGAGATTCTTAAGCCATACGATTTCCAAAGAATCCAAAAGACGTTTATAGGTCTCTTGATCAAACTTGGCCAGAGGAATTTAAAACTATCAGCAAAGATAGTACATGCCTTTCTCACCAGAAACATGGAGACTGTAAAGGAAAATGAATAGTTGTTTCATTTTGGGCTCAGTCACTGAGATTCAGTGTTAGGGAGTTCTACATGATAACTGGTGTAAAGTGTAGTGGGGAAGAAGGGGTGCCACAAGAGGATACAAAAAATCAGGGATTTGGATGGGGCTTTCTAGAGAGAACTCATATGCTAGAGGACTTAGAAAGCAAGTTCAGAGGCGCAAATGAAGATTCATCTAATGAGAGGTTCTGTCTCGCAATGCTCATCCTGATTTGAGAGTATTTTGCTACATGAGAGCAAAATACTGAATTTCCTTTGTGATCATGTGAAAAAAGCAAAAAAGTGTTGATGTCTTGATGACATATCTCTGGGAAGAGAAGCTTATAAATTTCTGTTGAAATCAATTAGGAAAGCTCTGAACAATATCCTTGAAAAAAGCAGTAATGAATTGCAGAGGTTTTCTCTAGCCATCCATCAATTGATACTAGAATTTGTTCCATAGTTTTGGTTAGTGATTCCTATTTTTGATGTTCAACCGTCTACGGTGACCTTCCTTTGTGAGAAGTACATTGACACAGCGATCCGATCGATGATACAAGTTATAAAGTTTGAATCTGATAGCCAAGTAAGTGTTGACATTGCCTTGTTATCTTCATTTTTCATCCTACTTTTTAAAACTAATTCTGTGGGTTTTTTTTCTTCTTCTGGTTGTAGCTGAAAGTCACATGCATTATGCCTCCTATTCTCGATGATCCAGAGGACGATGTTTCCATTAAAGACAAGTTTGATAAAGATCTGAATGAAATTGCTAACTTTTACAAGAAAAGATATAAGTTTAAACTTCAAGATTGGAATATATGCTCTTGTTGAAATATCAGGAAGATCACATTTTTTGTTTTGAAATGTGGAGATTGGGCCAATCATCTACTTTGAATGGAAAGCCTGTCAATTCAAAGATAAACGGATTCATGGAATTAATGGAAGAAAATTTCAAGAACATGAAGGATATAATCTCTCTGTTGGAAGAAGAGAACATGGAGCCTAAAGCTCGTGTGTCAGAGTTAGAGGAAAAATAAAATGTTACTTATGAGGCATTTCATACGACTGTTTCTCATACTTGTGTTTCAACAACACAACAGCAATCAAACTAGGAAAAGGTAAAACACTAAATCTGTTATTATATATAATGAATTGACCCAAAATGTATAACACAAAGTCTGTTAATATACATCACAAAGTCAGGAATTTTATTTCTGTTCTTGCGCTGATTCTTCTCTTCTTCTTTTACTTTTCTACTAAGTTAGGAAGCTTTGGTACATAACCATGATCGTCTATCTGATCTTTTGCAGACTGACAGGGAGATGTTTGAAGAGAGCCCATCCAAACACGATGAAGCCAATCCAAATGTAGCAGCTGAAACTCTTGTAAGTGAGGTAAGTAGACTAGGAGTCAAGTTATCTCCCTTAATGTGACTATGCTCGTTCTTCTTCTTCTTTTTGGAATTTTCTAGTAGTTAGGAAACTTTTGTACATATTTTGATTTCCTTCATGATTTTTCTTTCATAGGAGAATGCACAAGTTGAGGATAACACGCATCTCTCTCCAATTTCTTCACCAAATGGTGATGAAATCGAATACTGAGGTGAGAAACGTAGTATATTAATTGAGGTAATGAAATAATGTCAGAACTCTACTTGAGTCTCTTACAGATTTCTTTTCTCTTACAATCTTAGCCACTGACAAAAAAATCAAGTTTTTACCCTTAATGTGACATGTATGCTCCCCATTCTTATTTTACTTTTCAAGTAATTTAGGAAACTTTAGATCATTTTCCTAACTGATCTCTTTTTTTTGTTGGAGGGTGGCACAAAGCAATCATATGAGACACCATCATATCCAAATCAAGGAGGAGAATACTTGGCGATGAGGTAAGATTAATTATGGTTTAATGAATTTTAGAAGAGAATCTGTTGATATTTATATTACTATGAACATGTTGTTAGGAAACTTTAGTACATAATTATGATTGTCATCCTGACCTTTTGCAGACTGACACGTAGATGTTGGAAGAGACCCAAGATGAAGCCAATTCAATTGTAGCAGATGAAACTCTTGTAAATGAGGTAAGTAGAGTGGGAGTCAAGTTCTCTTCGTTAATCTGACTATGCTCGTTCTTCTTCCTCTTTTTAGAATTTTTTAGTAGTTTAGGACTTTTGTAGATATTCATTATTTCCTTCATGATTTTTCTTTCATAGGAGAATGCACAAGTTAAGGACGACACGCATCCCTCTCCAATGTCTCCACCAAATGGTGATCAAAATCAGAATATTGAGGTGAGAAAAGTAGTATATTAGTTAAGGTAATGAAATAATGTTGTTACTCTACTTAAGTCTCTTATAATTTTCTTTTTTCTTACAGTCTCAGCCACTGACAGAAAATCAATTTTTTACTCCTAATGTGACACAACACATATGCTCCCCATTCTTGTTTTACTTTTCAAGTAATTTAGGAAGCTTTAGATCATTTTCCTGACTCCCTTCCTGATTTTTTTTTTGGAAGGGTGGCACAAGGCAATCATATGAGACGCCCAAAATCAAAGAGAAGAAAGACTTGGCAATGAGGTAAGATTTATTCTGAAATTATAGTCAAATGTATTTTGGAAGACAAAACTATTGATATTTATATCACTATGAACATGTTTTTCCAGGATACTACAGAGCCTATGTCTTAGCCAAGTACATTAGGAAGCTTTAGTACATAATCATGATTGTCTTCCTTCTTTTTCGCAGACTGACACGGAGATGTTGGAAGAGACCCAAGATGAAGCCAATCCAAATGTAGCAGCTTAAACTCTTGTAAATGAGGTAAGGAGACTGAGAGTCAAGTTATCTCCCTATGTGACTATGCTCATTCTTCTTCCTCTTTTTGAATTTTCTAATAGTTTAGGAATCTTTTGTACATATTCATGATTGCTATCATGATTTTTATCACTACAAGAAAACAAAGCATTTACTAGGAAATTTTACTAGGAAAATTCTTCCTCGTAAAGTTACTAAGCCTTTACTAGGATCTTACGAGGAAAGCAAATTTCCTCGTAAGTTCCTGAAAAACTTACGAGGAAATACTTTCCTCGTAAGACCTTAGTAAATTTACGAGGAGCTTACGAGGAAAAAGTACTTTTCCTCGTAATGCCGTAGTAAACAGTTTCCTCGTAAAGGCGTAGTAAAATATTACTACGAAATTAGGAGGAAATAGTTTCTTACTACGAAATTAGGAGGAAATAGATAGGAAATATCGAATTTAAATAAAACACATGTTTTGTACCTACTTTTCCTAGCAATTTCCTAGTAAATGCTCAGATGCGAAAATTTCTATAAATACCACCTTATGTGATTCATTTGAAACACACCAAAAAAAATCAGATATAAACTTGATCAAACACAAAAAAATGTCCGGTCCGGGAAATATTTTCGAGTTGCGGCAGTGGATGTATTCACACAGAGATAATAACGGGAGGGTGACGAACGAATTTCTTGAAGGGTTGGAGACGTTCATGCAGCAAGCAGATTCTACACCACTCACGCAGGAAAGTGGTAAGATGTTCTGTCCTTGTCGGAAATGCTGCAATAGCAAATTAGGCCCTCGTGAAAATGTTTGGAAGCATTTAATAAATAGAGGTTTCATGCCATATTATTATATTTGGTATCAACATGGAGAAGATGGTAGTTGTAGGAATGAAGGTAGCAGTAGTAATCAGA
>CAKOAT010825154.1:141124-158376 GCA_932364175.1 Eruca vesicaria subsp. sativa | reverse complement strand
ACCCGCAGATTTGATAACGTTTTGACGGTTTACTCGCAGAAAGAAAATAAAAGTCAAGTTTAAACATAAAAGGAAGGTTTGAAGAGAAATAGAAGATTTCCGCAGAAGAAAAGGAAGGATCGAGAAGAATGGAAAATTCCCGATTTAAGTCAAATCTGGGCGAAATGGAAAGATCGGATAGCCAAGACGAGGAGTATATCAATAGGAGGTCTAGGGCAGAAGCACACACACGAAATTCAGAGCTCTCACCACCAAAACTAGCATTTAGGAATATTTTCGTTTTTCTGTTAGCGAGCTGCGTCTCAATTAGGGTTTTCTAGTTCTTACGCTTTCGGCAATTCTTTTTGTACCAGTTCTACGCAGATTCGGAATAAGAACCTCTTTGCTCTCTCTGTTTTCGTTTATTCTCAGTTTAATTCTAAGTTATCGTTTTCTTATTTTCGTTGTGCGGTTCTCGCAGATAGCCGGTTCCTCTGGAAACTTAGGGTTTTCCCGAAGTTTCCTTATTTACGATTTATTTGACAGTAGGGTGAAATCGACTCCCACATAAGATAGGGTTTTAGGGGTGTGGAAATGCCATTTGGGTTTTCAAAAAGGGAATTAGAAAGGATAAACAAAAACCCAAATGTGTATAATCCTTGATCGAGCATGCAAGAACCCATAAGCAAGAGGATTAAAGTTCAATTACCTTTAAGTTCAGTTTGTGGTTGGTTTTAAAAGTTAGCTAATCTCACACAAACAACAAGTTCTAAGATGAGAATCAAAGCATAAAGCTTACAAGCCTTTTCAAGAGATGCATATGCTTTTAACTATGTGAACCTAGGGTGTTGTTTTGAGCATTAAGCATGTGTTCCTTGATTCAATCTTTGCTCCTTAAACTATATGAATGCAAACTAATGCTCTAGACTCAATCTTAAGATGTAAATGATGCAACCTAAATGCTTTTTTTTTTATATAAAAGTATAAACAATGCAATGCATGTGACTCTAAAACATCAGAAAAAACAAATTTAAATACTTGGTACCCCCCCCCCCCCACACTTAGTTTACACAGTCTCTGTGTTGATAAGTGGAGGAAGATACCGAAAACAAGGTAAAATAAAATTTGCAAATGAAGAATGGTATATACAATGGGAAGGAATGGAGTACCTTGTCATATGGCGTTGGAAGAGGCTGTGGCCTCTTCAGCAGTGTCTGAGGATTCCCCATCAGTTGAAGCAAGGGAAGGAGACTTGTTGCCGGAGTTTGATGGATGAGCTTCGGGGTTTCTTTGTAGGCGCAACTGTTGCTTGGCTGTTAGAGGGAAACCAAGAGCTCTAGGGTCATGTGGTGGCTGAGGTTCAGGGGTAAGGAAATCGAACTCCTGGCTTGAACATCCTGCTCCTCTTGTTAACACTTCAGTCAGTTTCTTCATAAACTGAGCTGAAACTTCAGCTTGCTTCTTCACGGTCTTGCTCAATGCAATGCACTTGGCCTTAAGCTTGAAAATGGTTCTGTCTTGAGCCTTGTGCCATCTTTGGAGATTGTAAACGTACTCATGGAGATCTTCTAGGATACCAACAGGGTATTTTACTGATCTATCAGCTAGCACCAAGGAGAGTCTACACTTCTTATACTGAGTAAACCCAAGCTTCTTTGCAACAGACAAAGGCATGAGGCTGACACTAGCTCCAAGGTCACATAAACACTTCTCAAACATCATGGGTCCAAGAGTACAAGGAAGTGTAAAGCATCCTGGATCCTCAAGCTTTTTGGGAACATCTAACCTCTGAATGATTGCACTACATTCATGAGTAAGGATCATCATACCCTCCATCTCTTTCTTCTTAGCAGCTACAGCATCCTTCAAGAACTTACTGTATTGAGGTACAAGCATGAAAGCATCAATGATGGGCATAGTAACCTGAACTTCACTCATTTGCTTGTCAAAGAGAGCCTTATACTTCTCTAGCAACTGCCTTTTAAATCTTCCAGGGAATGGTAGCTTGGGCTCATAGGGTGGAGGATTGAAAGAGGTTTCTTTTGTTGNATAGTAACCTGAACTTCACTCATTTGCTTGTCAAAGAGAGCCTTATACTTCTCTAGCAACTGCCTTTTAAATCTTCCAGGGAATGGTAGCTTGGGCTCATAGGGTGGAGGATTGAAAGAGGTTTCTTTTGTTGGAGTAACAACTTCACCATCTTGAACTGTTCTCTTCTCTTCTCCAATTTTTCCTTTACCCTTAGCTTGTACTATCTTCTCCAAGATTTCATCATTTACTTGCTCATCTACAATCACCACATCATCATCTATGTTGATGGCAACCTCCCCACCTTGTTTCTCACCATCCTTGGTGAGAGCTTTAGTAGGTAACTCTTTACCACTTCGAAGAGTAATTGCTTTCATTGACTCTTTGGGGGTTTTGCTCAGATTTTCCAGGAAGAGATCCTTGTTGTCTACTAGATTGAGAACTCATTGAGGCAAACTGATTCTCAAGAGCCTTGAACTTATTGTTGAGATCATTGTAGCTTCCATCAATCTTGGCATGCAAATTCTTCAGCTCATATCCTACATGCTTCTCACTCCTAGTTTGAGACTCCAAGATTTGCTTCAACATAGCCTCAGTACTACTCTCTTGTGGAGTAGAAGTGGATGATCCAGCTTGGTTTTGTGTAGACTGATTTCCTTTGGAGGGGTAACCTTGGTTTTGTTGGAATCCTCCTTGCTGAGTGTTCTGCTTTTGTTGAAACCCTCCTTGCTGGTTGTACCTCTGTTGGTAGTTGTTGTACTGAAAATTTGGTTCCTTCTTGTACCAAGTACCATTGTTGTTAATAAAGCACAACTCCTCCTGTCCTTCTATACCATCAACCTCATTAACCACAGCATTCCCTCCTTTGCTCTGCTCACCAACAAAGTTAACTTTCTCTTGTTTAGCTCCAGCAGAAATGAGTTGATCAATCTTGTCTTGTAAGGCTTTCAACTCCTTCTTAGTGTTCTGATCATCACCTCCACTGCCTCTGTTGCTTCGATCATAATCATCATTGTATACTGAATCACTCTTAGCCATGTTCTCTACAAGCTCCAAAGCTTCATTTTCAGTTCTGCCCAAGAATGATCCATTGCTTGCAGTGTCAAGTTGGGACCTATACTTAGGCAAAACTCCTCTGTAGAATGTACTAAGCAAAATCTCCATGTTGAAGCCATGATGAGGGCACTGAGAGATGTAGCTATTGAACCTTTCCCATGCTTCTCCAAAGTTTTCAAGATTCCTTTGAGTAAAGCCAGAGATCTCATTCCTTAGCTTAGCAGCCCTTGAGCTAGAGAAGAACTTGGTAAGGAAAGCCTTCTTGTAAGCATCCCAAGTTTCAATAGAATCTCTTTAAAGACTTCTCTCCCAAATATGGGCTTTGTCTCCTAAAGAGAAAGGAAACAACCTCAGCTTGAAGGCATCTTCAGAGACTCCATTGATCTTGGTGGTGCTACACAGCTGATCAAAGTTATGCAAATGATCAAGAGGATCCTCCAAGGCAAGACCATGATACTTGTTTTGTTGGATCATGTTGATGAGGCTGGACTTGATCTCAAAGTTGTTATTTGCTACAGCTGGAGCCCTAATACCAGCTGTTTGACCATTGATGTTAGACTGATCATGAGTACCAATGGTCCTTGCTTGGCGCTGTGGGTGTTGTGGCCTTAGGTTGTCAGCTCCTAGACCTACACCCTCTTCATCTTGAGGCTGCTGGTGATGTTGTTCCATCACTAACCCCAATCTGTGTAAATGAGCTTGTTGCTCTTCTACTCTTCTCCTCCTTGCTATCTCCCTTTCAAAAGCGCTGATTTCCTCAACTCTTGGCACTAGACTTGATGAGCCGTGGCTCCTTAAGTTCATACACCTGAGATTCAAAGGAAAAGGAAGAAGGAGAATCAGTAACAAAGTAAAAGAAAAATGACTTAGTCTCAAGCAAGTGACTAAATCTCAATATCAAAAACAAACTCAGAATTGGCAACGGCACCAATTTTATAAAGGGGTTTTTAGTCCCTTATGTTCAAATCAATGTACTAGAGTAAGTAGAGTGTCAATCCATTTCTGAGTGTAGTGATCAAAGAGAATGCAAGTCATGTGCTTAATATAAATGCAATCAAGAGGGGGTTTTGATATGGTAGCAAGTAACATACAATATGCAATGAAATATCTAAAACTATCAATCAATGGATGAGAGATGAGACAAGGGGCAAGGGTATTGACTTTGGGTGAATGAGAATCCAATCTAGAATGCTAAGTTAAACAATCAACTAGTCTTATAGGTCTAGACACTTCAATAGACAAACTCTTTCTCAAGACGGATGCCCTTTTGCATTCAAGCTTTAGGCATCAAATCTCTTTGGCCTAAATCAATCAAACAAACCTTAAGACTAAATCTACTAACCATCTAAGCATCCCTAGCATCAAGTCTTCTTGGCTAAGCAAGCAAAAAGCATATATACTTTGGTTCAGACATTTACACAAACACCTTATGGGCAGGAAATGTCTAAGGTTCTAATCTAGTGTGATCAAGACTAAATTAGCATTAAACTCAAGTATTATGCATAAGACATCATGGATCTAACAAATAGCAATCTAGATCTTCATCAAATAACCCTAATCACCCAAGCCCCAAATCTCAAAAGATGTTTACTCACTAATCATCATTCTTAATCTTAAACTCATGAGAGATTCAAGACTAATCATGATTAATAGATAAATAAAACTCAAATGCTTAAGAAGGAAAAATAGATTAAGATTCAAAGTTTCACCAAGGTTGTGTTCTTAGATAAAACAAAGATTAGCCTTCTAAAAAGTGCTTACAAGGGGTACTTATACTCCCCTAATAACCCTAAGGTCTTATAATTAAAAAGACTAAACAACCCTTAATCATTAGGTAAAGATTTGTCTTGGGCAGATGGAGAAAGCACGGAGCGGGTAAGGCACATTCTCGACCAGCCCGGCCTAGTCCACCCGGTCTGAAGAGTTGGTCGTTGGTGCTTCGTTGCGACCGGGTGCCATTACCCGGCCCATGCTACCCGGTCAGGTTCCTCGCCCATCAGCTCCTTTGTGCGGCCGGGTGCGCTTACCCGGTTAGTCTTACCCGGTCAAGTCCCTCGTTCCTCAGCTCCATTGTGCGGCCGGGAGTGCTTACCCGGTATAGCTTGCCCGGTCAAGTCCCTCGTTCCTCAGCTCCATTGTGCGGCCGGGAGTGCTTACCCGGTATAGCTTGCCCGGTCTGATCCCTCGTTCCTCAACACATGTGGCCGGGTGATGGCACCCGGTAAGGGCCACCCGGTACATGCTTGGCCAAACAACAAACCTCCTCCAAAGCTCCATATCAAGTGCTAAACACTTCTCCAATCCTCATATCTCATCCTTTTGGTACTCCATCACCTGATAGGACTTATGAATGCAAATGCATAACTTAAAGATGCCTAAGTCTAAATCTAATGCATTTTAAAAACTAAAATGAATAGCTAAAACTAGGAAAATATGCCTCACATCATCGTTTAACAGTCACTTAGTAGTCGCTACAATACGTCACTAATGTAGTCGTTAATCAGTCCTAAATTAGCGACTGATTAGTGACGTAGTGTAGCGACTTAAATATGTAGTCGTTAAATGGTCCGTATATTTAGCGACTGCAAAGTGACTAATTAATAACCGTTTTGCGACTGTATTAATAACCGTTTTGCGACTGTTTATCAACGAAATTAGCTACTGATTAGTGACTACAGAGCTACTGTTATAACAAATACGAAAATATATTTGGGCTTTGGTATTTTTCATTTGGGTTTCTATTTTTCATGATCACTTGTTTTACAGATACTAAATTAAAAAGTTGAAATTAGAGAAACTTGGTTTTGGAATCCTAAATACCAAAAAGATACATACAAACCCTTAGTTTTTTTATGTGCAAAATACTTGCACCAAAAGATAGTTAACTTAAAACCTTAGAAGCTAATACACCAAAAGATAGTTCCTTAAACCTAAGGAGTTAATACACCAAAAGAAAACATAAGTTATTTTTACTGATCAGGAGCTGGAGATGATGCTTCAGAGGCTATGAAAGCAAGGTATCCTGTGTCAGTTGAGCGCATATACCTCTTCATAAGGCTGAACTCAGCCATCTCAGCCTGGTTACTAGCTTTTTCCTGAGCACGTTCTTCCTCAACCTTGGCAAGAAGGGCCATTTGTTCTTCTATTTTGCGTTCAGCTTCTTCAAGCTTTTGTTGCATGTGCATGAAAGAAGCAGAGCAGCTTGGGTCATTTGGTTTTCTCTTAAGCTTGTTCTTCAGACTTCCAATACCAAAAAGGTCTCCTCTATCATTGCAGAAGGTTGACTACAACAAAGAAAATAATGAGACACATTAAAAATCAATTTCCAAGTTAGAAAATATTATCCAAACTTTTAATGCAAAAACATAAGACTGTAAAATATTTTTATTTTTAAAACACTTGACCTGAATGAACAGCTCATTGTCCTCTTCTACTGATAGCATTGGATGACTCTCATCTGAGATTTCAGGATGTTGAGCCAACTTCTCTTCCTTTTTCTTTTTATAAATCTCAGAAACTTTTTCTGCTTTGAAATCGACAAAGGTTCCATCTTTTTTGGTATGAGCCTTGATGAATACTTCACCAAAAGTCGCAGGTCTTCCCAACTCCACTGTCTGAAATGAAATGGAAGAAACATACATGAGTGAAGTTTTAAAAAAAAAAAAACGAGAAAAAGAAAATGGGACTCACCAGCTCCTGTTCGATTTGCATATATGACTTCTGCCCTGTGTTATTTTTGTAAATACCAAGACCCTTACGTTCAGATAATCGAGCTGCTGATGCTTTGCGGCTCTTTGCCACTGCTGCCTTAGTGTCCCAGTAATCATTCATGTGTTTCCAGAGTGTATCTCCTATCCAAATTGGTTGCACTCGAGAGGTCCTTGCATCACTGACCATACCTTTCATTCGGAGCTGACAAATGGATTCAAAGTGTTGTTGAACAAGACCGGTTAACAAGGGATTCCATGTGTGTTTTTTCTACAAAACAACAGAGAAAATATGTGTTAGTCATAACAAAAGAAAGAACTATATACCAAATGTCAAACTAAAAGCCATGTGTTGATTATAATCATAAGAAAAGAAAGAATCTAAACAGAATAATCTTTGTCACAGAATCAGCTGTTGGTATAATATCAAGAACAACACCAAAGCAATTAGCTTTGTCACAGAATCAGCTATAGGTAGAGAAGGTTACCGCAAATTCAAGGAAGTATCCTTCTTGTCTGTCTCTAGGCACACAGGACCAGCTATAGAATGGCTTATCAAACTTCTTGGTGAAAATCTTGGTTATCTTACGGGTCAAACTGTATTTGTCATAACCAAACCTACAACGAAGAGGAAACAACACAGATACTCAGCAAACTGAAATTCGAACTCAAACAAAAGATTAATTTATTTCAAGCTTTAAGTAGTTATTTATATGTTAGTAATATAATCAAGCTTTAACTACTCAGCAAACTCAAATTCGAACTCAAGCTTTAACTAGTTATTTATATGTGCAAAAGATTAATTTATATCATGAGACATTTATATAAGTTGAAAAAAACTATAAATCTTGTACTGGACACTAATATAATCAAAAGATTAATTTATTTCACTGAGACATTTCATGGTGTTCAAACTAATCAGATTAATCAAACTAAACTCACACAAGACATACACTAATATAATCAGACATAAAATAATAGAGCAGAAAACCATACCACGTTGTTCCAGGCTCCAAGTTGCGAGACAGGACTGTTGTGAACTCCTCTCGGCCAGGTTGGACTAGCATGGAGTTGATTACATCCATCACATCCTCCGACAGATCAGGCTCAACTGGAGCTTCGAACTCAGCAAAATCTTGTGGGTCTCCATGAGAGTTTTGAGCGTGAGAACTTTGAGGCGATGGAGCTCCATGAGGTGTAGGCTCTGCAGATTCTTCGAGTGGAGGAGGTGGAGATTGTCTCCGGCCATGTTGAGGATGTGAAGTACCTTCATTGTCAGTTTGAGGCTGAGTTTGAGGCTGAGTTTGAGGCACCGGAGGTGGGGACGTGGAGCATGGAAAGAGATTTCTAGGAGGTGGATAATCCCTAACCGACGGCGCCGGTTTGTTGGGGAGAACCACCGGTGGAAGATTCAGATTCGACGTCGGCGCCCTAGAGATGAAATCATACTGAGGTGGTAATGGTCTTGGTGCTCGATTAACCGACGTCTTTGGTGGGACAACACGGCGCTTCCTCTTTTTATCCATCGCCGGAGATGAGGCAGTGAGAGGTCGAGATCAAGGAATAGAGAGGAGGCAGAAAGAAACGTCGGGAGTTTGGGAGAGTTTTGTTAGGTTAATTAGGGTATTTGTGAGTTAATGGGCCAAAATTACATAGGTATTACATGGGTTTAATTAGGCTTTTTAATAAAATGGGTTTAACTAGGCTTTTTAATAAAATTGGTAGATTTAGGTAATTTTTTTTTTTTAAATGGGTTTAGTGGGGATTAAGTAGCTAAATAATTTTTTTTAAACAAAAAACACACCAATAAAATTAATATTTCAATAATATAACATTACATATTGCCTCAAATAACTTAATTGGTTTTGTCATCTCCCGCTTCGTCCTCTTCATCATTGGAAGACGATAAATTACATTGGAATTCGTCATTTGGTTCTCTATCTGCCACTTCGAAATCGAGATTTATTGGTTCTTCTCGGACACGTACCAAATGCTCGAATTCTAAGTCTTCAACCGTAGTCATCAGAACAGCATCATCGTTTTCTTGTTGTAACGTCATCGGGGCTGCATCTTCATATTCTCCAGCAATGATTAATCTCCTCGGATTCACTTTTAGAACATTGAGCCACAACTGCTTTGGTTTCTTTACATACGAATACGGGATATAACAAATTTGTTCTGCTTGTGATACTGTGTAATATATATCAAATATCAATATATATATATATATATATATATATATCGAACAATATATGTAGATATAAATCGTACCTAGAATATATGGGTCATATTTGTAGTATTTTCTCGATGAAAGAACATCAACGATACCGCCATTGCTCCGTCGAGTGCCTCTACCAAGAACAGGGTCATACCACTTACACTTAAAAAGTGTGATTCTCAAATCGACCCCCCCCCCCTCGTACTTGATTTCTATGATATCAGTTAAGATCCCGTAGTAATGTGCTTCATCAGTTATATTTGTATAACTCTCTCCTTTAACACATACTCCATAGTTACAAGTCTTTCGTCCCTCGCCATGCTTCTGCGTATGAAACAAAAAACCTCTAGTGAAATAGATAGGCCATGTTTTAGCTTTATTCATGGGTCCATTCGCCATATCTTTAACCCAAGGAGGAAAAGGATGTGTGTTGCTCCAGTATCGAACCTGTATAAATGAATTTCAGATATAAATATATATATATATATATATATATATATATATATATATATCAATATATATCAATACATGTATAATTACTAAGACATACATAATCTTTAACCCATATATGATATTCATCGGATCTTTTCGTGGAGAGTTCTTTTTCAGAGATGTCTGGATATTTTGCACTGATATAATCTTCGAACATCCTATATGAGACCAACAACACAAATATGAGAAATCAAAGCAGGATATATAAAAAATTCGTAATGTTAACAATTTGTCAAATTATATACCTCTCAAGTGGCTAGAAGTAATCACAATTTCGCAAAACATATGAATGCGCACATTGATAATCTTTTTCGGATAACCATATTTTTTTCATTTCTCCACTTGGACGACCTACGTGAGTAAATATATCAGGTACTTCTACATGATACACGGGGACTTCACCTTCTTCAAATCTTGTGAACCTGCCGAAATAATGAAAAGATAACATGTTACAAGTGAAAAATGAGAACATATTAATCACATATATGTATTTACCTTGATTTCGTTTGTATATTGTCAGCAAAGTAGTGCTCCGAGAAAAAAGCTATCTCCTGATTGATATATGCTTCAACTATCGATCCTGCTGCATATCTTTTGTTCTTTGCATTTGCTTTCAACTTTTTGAAATTTCTTTCAAAAAGATACATCCACCTATATTGCACGGGGCCTCCTAGTTCAGCTTCGTATGGGAGATGTATAGTCAAGTGCTCCATCACGTCGAAAAATGATTGTGGAAAGATCTTTTCCAAATTGCAGATTATCAAAACTATGTCTTTTTTAAGTTTTTTGACCCGATTTTTTTGCAAAGTTCTTGAGCAAAGATCACGGAAAAATAAACCGACCCCTACAATATAAATTTAATTTTCAGATTGTGAGTATAACACATATATTTTTCAAAATTTTATCAAAACAAAAAAAATTACTACCTGATAACGCAAGATGGACGTTTTTGTCTAGGAGTTCTGCAAATATGAATGGAAGTAGCCTCTCCATAAAAACATGGCAGTCATGACTCTTCATGCCAGAAAACTTGCCATTCTCAAGATCAACACACCTAGATAGGTCTGAAGCATAACCGTCTGGGAATTTAACCGAGTGTTTCAAACATTCCAATAAACTTGTTCTTGCGGTCTTGTCCAATGTGTAGGGATGGAAAGGAGCTTGCCCATTGTTATCAAGATGTAAATGTTCCCTATCACAGAAAAGTTCCATATCCAATCTTGACTTGATATTGTCTTTCGACTTACCCTTCACATTCATAACAGTATTCATAATGTTGTCGAAAAAATTCTTCTCAATATGCATCACATCAAGATTATGTCGAAGATTGAGGTCCCTCCAGTATGGTAGCTCCCAAAATATGCTTTCCTTGTGCCAATTGTGGTATTTCCCATATCCAGGTTTTTTCTTGTCGTGGCCATTTCCACCACACTCAGATGTTTTTGGTGGATTGACACCCTTTAACCACTCCGAATAAACTTGCTCACCAGTCAAAGATTCAGGTGGAAAATCATGGGTGGAAAATCATTCAAAGCATGTTTTCCTTTTAAGAAGTCTTTTTTATTCTTCCTCAGTGGATGGTCGTGAGGAAGAAATCTTCGATGACAATCAAACCAACATGTCTTCCTTCCATTAGGCAGATAAAAAGCCTTACAATCTTCCATGCAGATTGGACAAGACAACTTACCATGGGTCGTCCATCCTGATAGCATGCCATATGCCGGAAAATCGCTTATCGTCCACAGAAGCACTGCTCTAAGATTGAAATTTTGATTCAAGGAGACATCATATGCTTCAACTCCGGTAGACTACAACTCTTTCAACTCCTCGATCAGAGGTTTGAGGAAGATATCTAGACTAGCTCGCGGGTGATTTGGTCCAGAATTCAAAATTGTGAGGAATAAGTACTCTGTATTCATGCACATACTGGGGGGTAGATTATATGGAGTCAAGATCACTGGCCACAATGAATGATTATTAGACATTCCGAACAGATTAAAGCCATCCGTACATAAGCCAAGTACGAGGTTCTTCTGCAAAACGGGGATGCTGATCTTGAAAGTATTTCCACTCCGCCGCATCTGAAGGATGACACATTTCACCCTCCTTTGCTTGATGCTCTGCATGCCATCTCATTGCTGATGCAGTCTTCTTGCTCTGGTACATTCTCTTCAATCTGTCAGCAATAGGTAGATACCACATACGACTATATGGTACTTTTGTCCTACGCCGTTCATTTCTAGGCTTCCATCTTGGTGCATCACAAAATTGACATATATCCCATCCTTCATCCTCTTTCCAGAAGATCATACAGTTGTTAACACAAACATCAATTGTATAGTATGGGAGGCCAAAATTGCGCATCAACCTTTCTGTCTCGTAATGTGAAGCAGTTGATTGGTTTCCAGACGGTAAATAGTCAGTTAACATTTGACATACCGAATCCACACACTTTTCACTCATATTATAATCTGTCTTATTTTGCAGAACTCAAGCAGCTAAGGATAACTGCGAGTGACCTTCGTGACAACCATCGTACAAAGGATTTTTCGCTGTTTCTAACAAGTCGTAAAATTGTTTTGAGCGGTTGGAAACCGGATCTACAACATGTTGATAACTATCATCCTCTTGATAATTATCATAATTCACATTATCACGAAATGCATCATCCACCATTTCGACATATCTATCTTCCACTAAACTACCAACTTCTTCACTACAACTTAAATGTGTCGGATCAACATAACTCGTTCCTAATCCCAAGTCATTTTCTTCTCCGTGGTTGTACCAAACATAATAATCTTGCATAAACCCTCTACTATATATATGTTTCAAGATTTTTTGCCCAGAAAGAAATTTTTCGTTTCTGCAAATACTGCAAGGGCAAAAGAACTTACCACCATGCTCTGCGTTAATTCTTGATTATTTGCAAACGTCATGAATTCCTCTACCCCCGTGACAAACTCTCTTGAAAAATTTCCCGTTTCTTCATCAATCCTCTTGTACATCCAAGCACAAAAATTAATATAATTGTTGTAATTGCTCGTCATTGTTGATCACGCTTTTTTTTTTTTGTAACACTCATGATTTTCTTTTTTAGTCTGGAAAATATGTTTGGCATTCGTTTCTTTCACGACAGATGAGAATAACAAAGGTTTCGGTTCATTTCTATATATAAAATATTTAGCGACTAATTTGCTACCACTTTGCTACCACTTTGCGACCGATTTTGCGACTCAAAAGATCAGTCGTAAAAAACAAGTATACCTAATTCATTGGCGGTTTCCACGTGATTTGTAACTGTATTTTACGACTAATTTGTGACTATTTAACGACCACAACGATCAGTCGTTATAAGGTGGCGAATTTGCGACTGATGCCCGACGAAAATATGCCGACCTAATATGAGTAGGTAAATAGTCGTAAATTAGCTACTGATTGGTTACTACGACTATGTAGTCGTAAATTAGCGACTAACTTGCCACTCAATTATTTTGGTCACAGGTCAGTCGCTAAATAGTCGGTAATCAGTCTGTATATTTAGCGACTGCAGGTGTAGTCGCAAAAATCAGTAGCAAAATCCATGTTTTCTTGTAGTGGGTCAAAATCGGTACGACGAAATTAATAGCCAAACCTCCCCGCGAAAATACAAAAAGAATAGTTTTATAAACCCCGAGGAATAGTTTTATAAAACTCAAAGTCGTTTATAAAACTCGCAGACAGTTTTATAAGACTCGAAAGATCGTTTTATAAAACTTGAGGATCGTTTTATAAAACTCGAAGATCGTTTTATAAAACTCGAAGATCGTTTTATAAAACTCGAGAAATCGTTTTATAAAACTCGAGAAATCGTTTTATAAAACTCGAGAATCGTTTTATAAAACTCGAAGATCGTTTTATAAAGCTCTAGAACTCGTTTTATAAAACTCGAGAAATCGTTTTATAAAACTCGTGAATCGTTTTATAAAACTCGAAGACCGTTTTATAAAACTCGAAGGTCGTTTTATAAAACTCAAAGATCGTTTTATAAAACTCGAGAAATCGTTTTATAAAACTCGAGAAATCATTTTATAAAACTCGAAGATCGTTTTATGAAACTCAAAGATCGTTTTATAAAATTCGAGAATCGTTTTACGACACCGCAAAAAAACCGAAAAAGCCGTAAAACGCGAACTAGTTTTATAAAACGCGAACTAGGGAGTGATCAACTAGTTCGCCCATCGGCGAACTAATCCGGCCCGGCTTATTCGCCGATGGGCGAACTAGGACATGCTCGCCTAGTTCACCGATGGGCGAACTAAAAACTTCCCGGACACTCCGCGTCTCGATTTCCCGCATTCCCGATTCGAAACTTACGTCTTTCGACAAGGTCACGTTCTAAACCACGGCCGAAATATCTCCCATTCCATCTCGATCTGACTTACCGTTCGAGTTTTACGATAAAAAACGTAAAACTTCGTTTTCTCAGAAAGAACTCGAGGAAATCGTATAAAACGACAACGGTTAAACGAAACACCGAACATTGCCTAAACTATACAATTTATTCGAGATTTCTTGTTGAAATTATAAAAATGCGCTTTTAATAAAAAACGCCAAGTCGTAAAAACGTGTTTTTTAATAAAAAGTCGAGTAAATCGTAAAACCTAGCAATTAACTCGAGAAATTTATTAAAAACGCCTTCAGATCAGGAAACGATCCCGTAAAAAGTCGGAAAACGGTTTTTATCGCAAAACGGCCCGGAAGGACCTAAAACGCGATAAAAACCCATCTCGCGATTTCAACGGAATCTAACCCGCAGTTTTGATACCGTTTTGACGGTTTACTCACAGAAGGAAAATAAGAGTCAAGTTTAAAGATAAAAGGAAGGTTTGAAGAAAAATAGAAGATTTCCGCGGAAGAAAAGGAAGGATCGAGAAGAATGGAAAATTCTCGATTTAGTCAAATCTGGGCGAAATGGAAAGATCGGATAGCCAAGACGAGGAGTATATAAAGAGGAGGTCTAGGGCAGAAGAAAAGGACACGAAATTCAGAGCTCTCACCACCAAAACTAGCATTTAGGAATATTTCCGTTTTTCTCTTAGCGAGCTGCGTCTCAATTAGGGTTTTCGTTCTTAAGCTTTTCGGCTACTCTTTTGTACCAGTTCTACGCAGATTCGGAATAAGAACCTCTTTGCTCTCTATTTCGTTTATTTTCATTCAAATTCTAAGTTATCGTTTTCTTATTTTTCGTTGTGCGGTTCTCGCAGATAGCCGGTTCCTCTGGAAACTTAGGGTTTNTTATCGTTTTCTTATTTTTCGTTGTGCGGTTCTCGCAGATAGCCGGTTCCTCTGGAAACTTAGGGTTTTCCCGAAGTTTCCTTTTTTACGATTTATTTGACAGTGAGTGGATTTCGACACCCACAGTTTGGCGCTAGAAGGAGGGGGGGTCGGATCTATCTTACACCGTAGCCGCAACATGTCCAACGAAGAAACGATGACTGGTGACAACCAAACTCGCAACGAACACGACAACGTTGAAACACCACTACCAAAAGACGCGCCTGCGGCCAACGCTACAAACGCTAACGCCGAGACCGTCGAAAAGATGCTCTCCGAGTTTAACAAAAAAATCGGAAGAGCAGGAAAAGCTCATTGGTTCGCTCGCAAAACGGCTCGAAACCCTAACTGCGAGAACCAAAGCAATTCGCCCCCGCAGAACTACCAAAATCCGCGGAAGGAGACTCGATTTCGGCGCTCCTACGGATCGTCCCAGAATCGATCAGGGAAACGTACCGAAAAAGGATTCCGGGAAAGAAAACCCTGACACGACACTGAACGAATCGGAAAAATCTCCTATTCGCGAGCAGGAGACCGAAGGCGACGGCATTGAAAGGGTCAACTTGGAAACGAGCGACCAGGCCGACTCGACAGACGAAGACACCGACGTCCATCCTAGGAGAAGAAAAACTCGCAGTCCCCAACCGGAATCTTCTCCCGAACGTTCCTTTACTGGAGACGAAGGGAAACTCGACTTCGCGCGATACGCAAAAACCGCCGAGGAGCGATCTCCGGTCACTCGCAGCAAACGCCGACAAGATCGGAAAACTGCTGGCGATCAGACCAAGATTCGCGATCTCCGCGAATACATTACCAAAACGGCCGCAGCGGTAAAAGCGGTGAAATCTCAGATTCACCACTCGACCAGCACCGCACCCGAGATCGATCAGCTACTGTACGAGTCTCGAAAAACGCCTTTAACAGCCTGTATCACCGAGATCAAACTGCCCGATCCCGGAAAGCTTAAGGTGCCAACTTACGTCGGGACGTCCGATCCCAAAGCGCACCTGCAAGCCTTCCAGATCACCATGGGACGAGCCAAGCTCAAGGACCACGAAAAAGACGCAGGCTACTGCCGCCTCTTCGTCGAAAACCTAGAAGGAGCTGCGCTCGAATGGTTCGCCAAACTTAGGCGGAATTCGATCGGAAGTTTCCGTCGACTGGCTTCGGAGTTCCTGAAACAATACTCGATGTTCATTAACCCGGAAACCTCCGACGCCGATCTCTGGAGCTTGGTGCACGAGGAGGACGAATCTCTCCGCGATTTCTTAAGTAGATTCAAACTCGTCATGGCTAGGGTTAGCGGCATTAGCGACAAAGCCGCCGTCGACGCGTTGAGGAAATCGCTCTGGCATAAATCGAAGTTCCGCAAGTGGATAACTCTCGAGAAACCGCGGACGATCCAGGACGCGCTCCATAAGGCCATCGACTTTATAACCATCGAAGAGGAAACTAAAATCCTGTCCGAAAAGCATAGGCCGACGAAAACATCCGCGAAGGATAACGCGTCCGAGCAGAAGCAGAAAAAGAAAAGCTCTCGTAACGACAAATTCGTCCATCACGAGGGACATGATCTCCGAGGGGCGCATAACTACGCTATCAACTCCGGTTCGGAGCAAGGGCAAACTACGGGTAACACGTGGACGAGAAATTCGAATTACGACGAGAATTCTTTCTGCGACCTCCACCAAACCCATGGTCATTCCACCGTGAACTGCAAAGTTCTCGGCGCCAGACTGGCGGCAAAGTTAGTCGCGGGAGAACTTTCCGAGATATCTAGTGTCAAGGATATTATCCGCGATTCGGACCGTGTCCCGAAGAATGACAAAAATGCGCAAACTCCGCCTCAGGGAAATCAGTCGGGCAAAAAACGCGGAGGAAAAATAGACGAAAAGGGTAACGATGCTAACCGCCGAAAAATCAACATGATCATCGGCAAATCCCCATAGTTTAACGACACCGTCTCGTCAATAAAATCCTACCAACGTAAAGCCGAAACCGGCTCGAGTTGGAAGGTGCCGATGGACGATTCTCCGATAGGGGTAATCTCTTTCAACGATGCTGAAACCGGTGGAATCGACCAACCGCATGCCGATCCCCTTGTCATCGATTTGGTGATAAGCGATCTAGAGGTCGCTCGAATCCTGGTTGATACCGGAAGCACGGTCAACGTCATCTTTCGCAACACGCTAGCACGAATGGGAATCGACCTCTCGGAAGTCGAGCCGATTCCAAAACCGCTGACAAGTTTCTCCGGCGAAACGTCAATGACCTTGGGATCAATCCGACTACCGGTCGTCGCGAAAGAAGTGACGAAAATCGTTAACTTCGCGGTAGTCGATTTCCCGGCTATCTACAACGTGATTATGGGCACGCCTTGGATAAATTCCATGAAGGCGGTTCTGTCCACGTATCACTTAGGCATCAAATTCCCGACGCCTACGGGAGTCGCAGTA
>CAKOAT010825154.1:93555-140785 GCA_932364175.1 Eruca vesicaria subsp. sativa | reverse complement strand
CTAAATCGGTATGGAATCAGGTTAAAATCGCAACGGGCAAAACGAAAGCCGATTAGTCATCGCACAGCCCCAATCCGAAAGTAAACCTAGGTCTTGCCCTAAACCCAGCACACTGGTCGCTAACGTCTCAAGGCATGAATCGAGATCCTAAAGGCATGTCTCTTCGCCCACATCTAAACACTCGCGAAAATCGAAATCTTCCGAGTTAACGAATCGGACGATTTACACCAAAGAGTTAGATACGAGATGACAACTCGTATTCTTCCCTCTACATCTAACACAAAACACGAGTTTCATTCTTAGAAAATGTTTTATTAAAAGCATCCGAATACACACCGCCCAGCGGTAGGGATTCAAAGCCACCAACGGCCAGTCCCGGAAAAACAACGACAAAATCGAAAAAACTAAGAACATCACACATCAAAGTCATCAAAAGCGGACTGATCGACCTCGTCACCCATGTCCAGGATCTCAGGTCCAACTTCGACTGAATCCGGCGATACCACGATAGGGTCCCACTGATCCCACATATCCTTCCCTGGGTTGGCGGATCCATTCTTCTTCTTCTCTCTCTTAGCTAGACGCTTCTTCTGCTTCGCAATCGCAGCCTCATACGAATAGTCCGGCTTCTGGGTAAGATGCAAACCCCCAACTACGCCCTGACACTCGCGGAAATTGCCATTCGCTCTTTGCGCATCTTCAAATTCCGCATAAAGAGGCACGAACCGGTCGCGCCGAGCCATCAACTCCGCAGCGACCTCTCTTTTGCCTGCCCTACGAGCACGGCGAGCCATCGCATCGGAAAGCTCTAAGCTTCAACGAGATTCAGCTTCATACTCTTCTCTCACACGAGCGGCCTCCTTTGCAGCCAAATCCCGGGCACGAGAGGAACTGGCATCGATCTCCCCTCTGATACGAGCAGCCTCCGCCTCTGCTGCAGCGGCTCTGGATTCGGCCCTACGAAGCTCCGCACTGTTCGTATTCACCGCCTCGCTCATAAAGCGAAGACCCTGCAAAACGGAACAAACATCCCTCATAAAAACGTACGTACATAATTATAGTAAAGAATAGGCAAAGCTTGTTAAAAAGCCTCGACGCTTTCGCAAACGGTGTGTCGGCTGGTCCTCGGGATGACGTCTCAGCCGGATCAAATTCGGAGGGCGAAAAATCAATAAGATCCTCGATATCAAAATCTTCGTTAGATGCCCGACCATGGTCGACCGGAATTTCTCCATCCTGCGGAGATCTAGATCTTTCCCTCTCCTCCGCACCATCGTCCGCCTTAAGATCAGCATGATCGTCGCGAGAAAAACCGGACGAATAATAGGCGGCGACACGACGGATCCTTTTCGGAGAATAAAATCCCCAATCAAGCGGGCCGCCGCGCAGAAGATTCATAACCTTCGGAAAATCTTCAAGCATCGGCACCGGAAGGGCAGGCACTGCGAAACAAACGAAAAAGTTAAAACCTATATCCACTTAGATATGGGTATCACAGTAATAAAATACCATTTGTCACCCGCGCAGCCCTAATCAAAGGAATACAACTCTCCTCCACCGATTCACTGTCGATTTTGACATAAAAGAAACGGTAGATCCAGTCGTGATCATTCGAGGCAAGCCCGCCGACAACCGTCATGCCCCGTCGGGGGGCTAAGTAAAAACCATCCTTCCTCCCCTTGAATGTCAAAAGATAATCCGCGTCAAGGGACATACCGCGTTCATATCCCAACACCAGAATCCCGATAAGGTGCTGTAAGCCTTTAGGGCGTAGTTGGCCGAATGGTACTCCAAACCTGTCCAAGAATTCGAAAATGGCCCGAGGAAAAGGGAACCATAGATGGCAGGTTAGCAGAAAGGCCTCATAGCACGTGAAATAACCCGGAGGCGGATCCCCGACACTCATACCCTCGACAGGGATGCAAAACTGAACCGACTCGGGGATCACACATGTATTTTTCAAATATCTGAGAGAACCAACGGTACTCGTGCTCATACCAACCGCCCTCTTCCGGGGATTATTTCTTTTCAGAACCCAGAAATTCGAAGGCGGCACCTCCGCGGCACTCACGGCTGAATAGTAGTCTGCGAACTCTTCCTTAGTCGTAGAGAAACGTCGAAAGACCGGCTTAGGAAGAGAACAGCCGCTGGAAGTATCAAGGTCGCTCGGATCAAAGATTGATGCATGAGCATTATCTGAAACTTTCCGTCCGAAAGACATGTTTCGCTTGCTGGTGAACTAAGCCAGCTCGGCTTAGTTCGCCAGCAAGCGAACTAGAGATATCCCGGATCTCCCGCATCCCCTATTCAAACCTTACGTCCTTTGATACAGTCACATTCTGAACCACGGCCAAAATGTCTCTCGTTTTGTCTCGATCCGACTTATTGTTCGAATTCTACGATAAAAACCGTAAAACTCCGCTTTCTCGAAAAGAACTCAAAGAAATCGTATAAAACGGTAAAGGTTAAGAAAGACACTGAACATCGCCTAAACTATACGATTTATCCGATATTTTTCGTTAAGATCATAAAAAACGCGTTTTTAATAAAAAAACGTCGAGAAAATCGTATAAACAGCATCGGATAAGGAAACGGTCTCGTATAAAGTCGCAAAACGGTTTTTATCGTAAAACGGCCCGAAAGGTCCTAAAACACGATAGAAACCCATCTCGCGATATTAACGAAATCAAACCCGAAGATACGATAACGTTTTGATGGTTTACTCGTAGACAGAAGACAAAAGGCAAGTTTGAAGATAAATAGAAGATTTCCGCGGAAGAAAAGGAAGGATCGACAGAAATGGCAAAATTCCCGATATATTCGGTTTCGGGCGAAATGGAGAGATTAAAACCGCCTAAGAAGGAGTATATAAGCAGGAGGCATAGGGCAGAAGCTTGGACACGATTTTCAGAGCTCTCACCACCAAAACTAGCATTTAGGAATATTTCCGTTTTCTGTTAGCGAGCTGCGTCTCAACTAGGGTTTTTCGTTCTTAGACTTTTCGGCTACTCTTTTTGTACCAGTTCTTACGCAGATTCGAAATAAGAACTTCTTTGCTCTCAATTTCGTTTATTGTCTTTTAAATTCTAAGTTTATCGTTTTCTTAATCTTCGTTGTGCGGTTCTGAAGATAGCCGGTTCCTCTGGAAACTTAGGGTTTTCCCGAAGTTTCCTTTTTTTACGATTTATTGAAATTAGGTGGATTTCGGTTCCCACAGTTTGGCGCTAGAAGGAGGGGGGGGGGGTCGGATCTATCTTACACGGAAGCCGCAATATGTCCAACAAAGAAACGATGACTGGTGACTGACCAAACTCGCAACGAACGCGACAACGTTGAAACACCACCACCACAAGATGCGCCCGCGGCCAACGCTGCAAACGCTAACGCCGAGACCATCGAAAAGATGCTTTCCGAGTTTAACAAAAAATCGGAAGAGCAGGAAAAGCTCATTGGTTCGCTCGCGAAATGGGTTGAAACCCTAACCGCGAAAACTCGAGCAATTCGCCCCTGCGGAACTACTAAGATCCGCGGAAGGAGGCTCGATTTCGGCGCTCCTACGGATCGTCCCAGAACCGAGCAGGGTGACTTACCGGAAAAGGATTCCGGAAAAGATAACCCTGACGCGACGCTAAACGAATCGGAGAAACCTCCTACTCACGAAAAGGAGACCGAGGGCGACAGCATCGAAAGGGTTAACCTGGAGACAAGCGACCAGGCCGATTCATCGAACGAAGACGCCGACGTCCATCCTAGGAGAAGAAAAACTCGAAGCCCTCTGCCGGAGTCTTCTCCCGAACGTTCTTTTACTGGAGACGAGGGGGAAATTGACTTCGTACGATACGCAAAAACTGCCGAGGAGCGATCTCCGGTTACTCGCAGCAAACGCCGACAAGGTCGGAAAACTGCTGGCAATCTGACCGAGATTCACGATTTCCGCGAATACATCACTAAAACGGATGCAGCGGTAAAAGCGGTGAAATCTCAGATTCATCACGCTACCAGCGCCGCACCCGAAATCGATCGGTTACTGCATGAGTCTCGGAAAACGCCCTTCACGGCTCGCATCACCAAGATCAAACTGCCCGATCCCGGAAAACTTAAGGTGCCGACTTACAATGGGACGTCCGATCCCAAAGCACACCTACAAGCATTCCAGATCACCATGGGACGAGCCAAGCTCAAGGACCACGAACAGGACGCAGGCTACTGCCGCCTCTTCGTCGAAAACCTAGAAGGAGCAGCGCTCGAATGGTTCACCAAACTTAGGCGAAATTCGATTGGAAATTTCCGTCGACTGGCTTTGGAATTCCGGAAGTAATACTCGATGTTCATTAACCCGGAGACCTCCGACGCCGACCTCTGCAGCTTGGTGCAGAAGGAGGATGAATCTCTCCGCGATTTCATGAGTAGGTTCAAACTCGTCATGGCTAGGGTTAGCGGGATTAGCGACAAAGCCGCCATCGACGCGTTAAGGAAATCGCTCTGGTATAAATCGAAATTCCGCAACTGGATAACTCTCGAAAAGCCGCGGACAATCCAGGACGCGCTCCACAAGGCTACCGATTACATAACCATCGAGGAGGAGACTAAAATCTTGTACGAGAAGCATAAGCCGACGAAAACGTCCGCAAAGGATAACGCGTCCGAGCAGAAGCAGAAAAAGAGAAATTCTCGTAACGACAAATTCATCCATCACGAGGGACAGGATCTCCAAGGGGCGCATAACTACGCCATCTACTCCGGATCGGAGCAAGGGCGAACCACGGGTAACACATGGACGAGAAATTCTAATTACGATGAGAATTCTTTCTGCGACCACCACCAAACCCGTGGGCATTCCACCGTGAACTGCAAAGTTCTCGGCGCCAGACTTGCCACAAAATTGGTCGCGGGAGAACTTTCCGAGATATCCCGTGTCAAAGATCTCATCCACGATTCGGATTTCCTTCCGAAGAACGACAGGAACGCGCAAGCGGAAACCCCACCTCAGGGAAACCACTCGGGCGAAAAACAAGGACGAAGACAAGACGAGAAGGGTAACGACGCTAACCGCCAAAAAATGAACATGATTATCGGTGAATCGCAATATTATAACGACACCGTCTCGTTTATCAAATCCTACCAACGCAAACCCGAAACCGGCTCGAGTTGGAAGGTGTCGAAGGATGATTCTCCAAAAGGAGTGATCTCATTCGACGACGCTGAAACCGGCGGAATCGACCAACCTCACGCCGGTCCTCTTGTCATAGACTTAGTGATAAGCGATTTAGAAGTTGCTCGGATCTTGGTCGATACCGGAAGTACTGTCAACATTATCTTCCGCAACACGCTAGCACGCATGGGAATCGACCTCTCGGAAGTCGAGCCGATTCCAAAACCGTTGACCAGTTTCTCCGGCGAGACGTCGATGACCCTGGGATCAATCCGACTACCGGTTGCCGCAAAAGAAGTGACGAAAATCGTTAACTTCGCGGTAGTCGATTTCCGGCTATCTACAACGTGATCATGGGAACGCCTTGGATAAATTCCATGAAGGCGGTTCTGTCAACATACCACTTAGGCATCAAATTCCAAACACCTACGGCAGTCGCAGCAATTTGGGGATGCCAAAGACAATCGCGATCCTAGTTCCTGGCCGAACATAAGCTGAGGCAATTAGCGGTAGCAATCGTGAAACCAAAACGGGCAAAGGTCACGCCACCGCCCGCAGAAGACGACCCAAAGCAAGCAACAGTCGAGAAACCACAAGTTCCCGCACCCATCGCTTCTACCCAACCGGAGGAGACAATCCCGGACCAAGACGTCGATCCAGCGACTAAAGTGATCGAGGAGTCTGCGACAGCCGAGTAAGCACACTCGCGCAAACAATCAGAACTACGAGATGGCTTGATTTCCGAAAGGAATACGTAGGCAGCTCGCCTAAAGACGAGTTCAGCTATCCTCCCTTCCAAAACGGGGGGGGGGGGGAAGTGGGTGAGTATACAAGTATTCGTATACTCCCAAATTTTTTTAAAAAAAAATTTCGCTTTGTAATCGAAATTTTTTTGAAATTTTTAATAAAGACAAAGTTAGAATATCTCCGCTACTATCGAAAACGCAAAAAAATTCCAAACAACCGGAAAATCGCTTCCGCAGTAACAACTATTTAATCGTTTTTATAAAACTTGCATATCAAAATATTTTCGGAAAGAACTGGCGAGACGTCGCCTAAACTCTCAAGAAAAATATTTCCCCAAGTCCGTCCGCGACTATAAAAACACGAACGCTCGGCGATTGGCCCCGTCGACCAAGCTAGCCGTCCTAAACAAACGCATCGACCTATTGGTCCGCATAAATCCGACTAGGATAAAATAGCGCGCTATAAAAGAAATCCAAATTTTTGGTCAGCACTTCCGGGCAACTTAGAAATTGTTCCCGGTGAGATGCTCGATTCCAACCTTACGAATCGTATAAGCCAAGAACCTATCGCGGATTCTAAATCGGTATGGAGTCAGGTTAAAATCGCAACTGGAAAACGAAAGCCGACTAGTCATCGCATAGCCTCAATCCGAAAGTAAACCTAGGTCTTGCCCTAAACCCAACACACTGGTCGCTAACGTCTCAAGGCATGAATCGAGATCCTAAAGGCATGTCTCTTCGCCCACATCTAAACACTCGCGAAAATTAAAACCTCCCGAGTTAACGAATCGGACGATTTACACCAAAGAGTTAGATACGAGATGACAACTCGTATTCTTCCCTCTACATCTAAAACAAAACACGAATTTCATACTTAGAAAATATTTTCTTATTAGAAAATCTTCGAATACACACCGTCCAATGGCAGGGATTCAAAGCCACCAACGGCCAGTCCCGGAAAAAACAACGATGAAATCAAAAAACCAATAACATCACACATTGAAGTCACCAAACGCGGACTGATCAACTTCACCCTCAGCATCCGAAATCCCAGGTCCAACCTCGACCGAATCCGGCGACACCACAATGGGACTCCACTGATCCCACATACGCTTCTCGGGATTGACGGACTCATTCTTCTTCTTTTCTCTCTTAGCCAGACGCGCTGTCTGCTTCGCAAGCTCAACCTCATACAAATAGTCCGATTTTTGGGTAAGATGCAAACCCCCGGCTACGCCCCGGCACTCGCGAAAATCGCCGTTCGCCCTTTGCGCATCTTCAAATTCCGCATAAAAAGGTACGAACCGCTCATGGCGAGCCATGAACTCCGCAGAAACCTCTCTTTTCCCCGCTCTACGAGCACGGCGAACCATCACATCGGAAAGCTCTAATCTTTGACGAGATTCCGCTTCATACTCCTCTCTCACACGAGTAGCTTCCCTTACGGCTAAATCCTGGGCGCGAGAGAAACTGGCATCGATCTCCTCTCTGATACGAACAGCCTCTGCCTCCGCCGCTGCAGCCCTAGATTCGTCTCTGCGAAGTTCCGCGCTGTTCACGCTCACCGCTTCGCTCATAACGCGAAGACCCTGTAAAACGGAAAAATCATCCTTTATAAAAAAAACGATATATACACATAGTGACAAAAGAATAGACAAACCTTGTTAAAAAGCCCCGACACCTTCGCAAACGGTGTGTCGGCCAGCCCTCGGGTTGACGCCTTGGTCGGGTCAAATTCGGAGGCCGAAAAGTCAATAAGATCTTCGATATTGATATCGTCGTCGAACGCTTGACCGCGACCGATCGGAACTTCTCTGTTCTGCAGAGATCTAGATCTCTCCCACTCCTCCGCATCATCACCCGCCTCGAACTCAGTATGACTGTCACGAGAAAAACCAGATGAGTAATAGGCAACGGCGCGACGAACCCTTTTCGGAGAAAAGTATCCCCAATGAAGTGGGCCGCCACGAAGAAGATTCATGACCTCTGGGAAATCCTCGAGTAGCGCCTTTGGAGGGTAGGCACTGCAAAACGAGCGAAAAGAGTCAAAATCCATACATATACGAATATGGAGATCACGTCGATAGAATACCAGTTGTCGCCCACACGGTCCTGAACAAAGGAATACAGCCCTCTTCCACAGATGCACTATCGATTTTGACATAGAAGAATCGCTCGATCCAACCATGCTCATTTGAGGCAAGTCCACCGATGACCGTCATGTCCCGCCGAGGGGCAAAGTAAAAGCCGTCCCCTCTTCCCTTGAATGTCAACAAAGCCGAAAGATAGTCCGCATCAAGGGACATCCCGCGCTCATAGCCTAACACCAAAATCCCGACAAGGTGTTGTAATCCGCCAGGGCGTAGTTGGCTGAACGGTACACCAAACCTATCCAAGAACTCGACAATGGCTCGAGGAATAGGGAACCATAGCTGCCAGTTCAACAAAAAGGCTTCGTAGCATGAAAAATAACCCGGGGGCGGATTCTCGACATCCTGGCCTGGGACGGGAAGGCAAAACTGGACTGACTCAGGGGTTTCACGCAGATTCCTTTGAGGGAATTGGCAGTGCTCGCACTCGAACCAACTGCCCTCCTCTGAGGTTTATCCTTCTTCGGAACCCATAAACTCGAAGGCGGCACCTTCGCAGCCTTCGCGGCTAAACAGTATTCCGAAAACTTCTCCTCGGTCGTGAAAGAACGTTGAAAGATCGGTCTGGGAAGAGGACAATTGCCAGAGGTATCAAGGTCGCTCGGATCAAAGATGATGCATGAGCATGATCTGAAACTTTCCCTTCGGAAGACATGTTGGACAATCGAAAGAAAAGGGATCCAAAGGAAAGAGTAGAAAGAAAACTTCTTAAGACTTAGGCAAGTTATGGGAAAATGAGTGAATAACTTGAGAAACTCATCCCATATACTTATAAGGAAGAATTTTACTATTCACCCTTGGACTTTTGGCCATTAAAGCTCCGCCTAATTCTACCAAACTTGCTGTTGGTGTCAAAAACCGTAATCTCGAAATCAACGTCTACGATAACTTCTGGAATCATTACTTTCCGCAAAGGTCATTTATTAAAACGAAAAGACATTTTAACAAAAATCGAGAATCGTTTTATTAAAACGGAAAGTCGTTTTAATAAAACTCGAGAATCGTTTTATAAAACTCGGAAAGTCGTTTTAATAAAACTCGAGAATCGTTTTATAAAACTTGAGAATCGTTTTATAAAACTCGAAGAATCGTTTTATAAAACTCGAAGAATCATTTTATAAAACTCGAAGAATCGTTTTATAAAACTCGAAGAATCGTTTTATAAAACTCGAGAATTGTTTTATAAAACTCGAAGAATCGTTTTATAAACTCGAGGAATCGTTTTATAAAACTCGAGAATCGTTTAATAAAACTCAAAGAATCGTTTTATAAAACTCGAAGAATCGTTTTATAAAACTCGAGAATTGTTTTATAAAACTCGAAGAATCGTTTTATAAAACTCGAGGAATCGTTTTAAAAAACTCGAGAATCGTTTTATAAAACTCGAAGAATTGTTTTATAAAGCTCGAAGAATCGTTTTACGAAACCGCAAAAAACCGAAACAGCCGTAAAACGCGAACTAGTCACGACTAGTTCGCCCACGGGGGAACTAAGCCGAGCCGGCTTAGTTCGCCGATGGGCGAACTAAGAGGCACTCGACAAGTTCGCCCATCGGCCAACTAAGCCTGCCCGGCTTAGTTTGCCGATGGGCGAACTAGGAAGCACTCGACTAGTTCGCACATCGGCGAACTAGAGATTTCACGGATGTCCCGCGCCTCGATCTCCCGCATCCCCGATTCGAACTTACGTCTTTCGACACGGTCGCATTCTGAACCACGGCCGAAATGTCTCCTGTCTGTCTCGATCCGACCTATTGTTCGAGTTTTACGATAAAAACCGTAAAACTTTGCTTTCTCGAAAAGAATTCGAAGAAATCGTATAAAACGGCAACGGTTAAACGAAACACCGAACATTGCCTAAACTATACGATTTATTCAAGATTTCTCGTTGAAATCGTAAAAAACACGTTTTTAATAAAAAATGTCGAAAGAATCATAAAAAACGGCATCGGATCAGGAAACGGTCTCGTTAAAGTCGTAAAACGGTTTTTATCGTAAAACGGCCCGAAAGGTCCTAAAACACGATAAAAACCCATCTCGCGACGTTAACGAAATTAAACCCGAAGATACGATAACGCTTTGACGGTCTACTCGCAGACGGAAGAGAAAAGGCAAGTTTGAAGATAAATAGAAGATTTCCGCAGAAGAAAAGGAAGGATCGAGAAAAATGGAAGATTCCCGATATACTCAAATCCAGGCAAAATGGAAAGATCGAACCGTCAAGGAAAGGAGTATATAAACCAGAGGCGTAGGGCAGAAGAGGAGGACGAAAATCAGACCTAAGAAGACGGCTGCTAGCTTAGGAATTTAGGACTTAGCGTTTTGAATAGCAATCTAGGTCCTTAGAACGTTTCGACGTCTAAGTTCTTTAATTCTTCTTGTAACAGTTGTCAATTCTTCATTCAATAAAAGATTTCATACAAGTTCTTATTTCTTTGTTCTTCATTGTTCATCCATATTCTTTTAAATTCGTTTGTTTTAGTGATTTCCGCAGAGATCCAGGACCTCGGGAAAATTAGGGTTTCATCCTAAGTTTCCATATTTGACAGAAAATCGACAGTGTGGATTTCGGTTCCCACAGTTTGGTGCTAGAAGGACGGGGGTCGGATTCTCTTACACAATAATCGCTAAAACGAACGAGAAATAACATGCCTAACCGGAATGGCGACGTCATCTCGTTCGAGAAAAGAGCAACGATCGATTCGGTCAAACCTTTCAACGATCTTCTCGTGATTGAGCTGACGATCCGGAATATGGATGTCGCAAGGATATTAGTCGATACCGGAAGCTCGGCTGATATCATCTTCAAAAATACTCTCGAGAGAATGGAAATCGATCTGTCTGAAATCGCGGAAAACGTAAGCCCGCTAGTAGGACTCTCGGGAGAAATCACTATGACCCTCGGAACGATCAACTTGGCAGTTCACGCCGGGAGCATAGTGAAAAACGTCGAATTCGAAGTCGTCGACCGACCTATGTCTTACAACGCAATCGCAGGGACACCATGGTTAAATTTGATGCAAGCGATTCCGTCGACGTACCATATGTTTCTCAAGTTTCCGACTCCGAACGGGATTGAGACTATATGGGGAAATCGAAGAACCTCGCAGGTTTGCTACGCCGCGGATTTAAAACGAAAAAATCTGCCGGTCGATATCTCTTCCAAAAAGAAAAAGAAGTCGATGTCCCTCGACAACGCCCCAGAGCAAGATAGAACGGAACTCTTCTGGAAGTTTCGAGCGGCCGAGGCTTCGGAAGGTAAACGCGAGCCAACCTGCGAACCCGTCATCTCGGTATGCATCGACGAGAATTTTCCAGAACGCTGTGTCGAAATCGGTGCGAACCTGAGCGAGACCTTAAAAGTCGAACTCCTGACATGATTAAAACGAAATTCGAACACGTTCGCTTGGACTGCGGAAGATATGCCAGGGATCGACATAAACATCACATGTCATGAACTCAACGTTGACCCGACATCCAAACCCGTCAAACAAAAAAGACAAAAACTGGGGTCGGAACGCGCCGAAGCGGTCAACAGCGAAGTCGACAGACTCCTCAAAGTAGGATCGATCACGGAAGTTTGCTATCCTGACTGGTCACCAATCCCGTTGTCGTAAAGAAAAAGAACGGAAAATGGCGAGTCTGCGTCGATTTCACCGATCTCAATAAAGCGTGTCCGAAAGATAGCTATCCGCTGCCGCGCATTGACCGCTTAGTCGAGGCAACCGCGGGCAACAAACTCTTATCTTTCATGGACGCCTTCTCGGGATACAATCAGATCATGATGAATCCCGACGATCGGGAGAAAAACACATTTATAGCCGATCGTGGAACCTATTGCTATAAAGTGATGCCTTTTGGTCTAAAGAATGCTGGCGCGACTTACCAACGACTCGTAAACCGAATGTTCTCCGAACAACTCGGAAAAACAATGGAAGTATACATCAACGAGATGCTCGTGAAATCACTCGAAGAGCATGACCATGTCGTACACCTCCAAGAATGTTTCGAGAGGCTCAACCTTCATAACATGAAGTTGAACCCGGCAAAATGTCGGTTAGCCGTTGCGTCTGGAGAATTTCTAGGGTACCTCGTCACTTACCGCGGGATCGAGGCTAACCCGAAACAGATCACGGCGCTAATAGAGATGGTCTCTCTGAAGACGAAACGCGAAGTACAGCGGCTGACCGGCAGGGTCGCAGCACTTAACCGTTTTATCTCGCGATCAACGGACAAATGTCTACCTTTCTACGAGACATTGAAGGGAAACAAAAAGTTCGAATGGTCAGAGGAATGCGAGAAAGCTTTCCAACAGCTGAAACATTACCTAGCTACCCCGCCAGTACTCGCGAAACCCGTAGAAGGAGAACCATTATTCCTCTATATCGCGGTATCAACGACCGCCGTAAGTGGCGTCCTTTTCCGGGAAGAACGCGGCGAACAAAAGCTGATCTTCTACGTAAGTAAGACACTTCTGGACGCGGAGACGCGATACCCGATGATGGAGAAATTGGCTTTGGCCGTGGTCATGTCCGCAAGGAAACTGAGACCGTATTTCCAATCACACACCATCGTCGTTCCCACTTCATTCCCTCTGCGCACCATTTTGCACAGTCCCAGCCAATTGGGAAGATTAGCAAAATGGGCGATCGAGCTGAGCGAGTACGATATTGAATATCGCGCAAAGACTTGCGCAAAATCACAAGTACTCGCAGACTTCATAGTGGAACTCCAGACGGGAAGTACGTCCAACCAAGAGCCGAACTCGACCTGGATCTTGTACGTTGACGGATCCTCGTCCAAACAAGGTTCTGGGATTGGCATCCGACTTGCATCCCCGACGGGAGAAGTATTGGAACAGTCATTCCAATTAATTTTCCACGCTTCAAACAACGAAGCCGAGTATGAGGCCTTGATCGCAGGACTACGATTAGCTCACGGACTGAAGATTCGTAACCTTCACGCGTACTGCGATTCCCAACTAGTGGCTAGTCAATTTAGCGGGGAATACGAAGCAAGGGACGAAAGAATGGAAGCGTATCTGATCATGGTAAAAGATCTAACTCAGAAGTTCGATCAATTCGCTTTGACTAGAATTCCTCGAGCGGAGAACGCCCAGGCAGAAGCCTTGGCCGCCCTAGCATCCAGCTCGGATCCTGGTATGAGCAGGGTAATTCCCGTTGAATTTATCGAACACCATAGCATCGGACCGCCCATAGTCGTAAATCTGATCAATGAACCAGAAGACGATGTGGAGGAGAGCCACCCGGCCGAAGATCAGTCCGATTACGGAATCAATCGTCCGTGGATGGAAACAATCCTCGCATACATAACCAACGGAGAACTTCCATCGGAAAAATGGGCGGCCCGAAAGATAAAAACCCAGGCCGCACGGTACGTCGTAATGGACGGAGAACTTTACAAATGGAGGTTCTCCGGACCACTGATGACTTGCGTGCAAGGGGAGAAAGCACGGCGGGTCATGCAGGAAGTGCACTTCGGATCTTGCGGAAACCATTCTGGCGGGAGATCCCTCGCAATAAAAATCAAGCGCCACAAATATTTCTGGCCAACGATGGTACAAGATTGCGAAGATTTTTCGCGAAAATGCGAGAAATGTCAGCGGCACGCTCCGACTATTCACCAACCCGCCGAGGTCCTTTCATCTATCTTGGCGCCATACCCGTTCATGCGGTGGTCGATGGATATAGTCGGGCCAATGCACGCGTCAAAACAAAAACGCTTCCTTCTGGTTCTGACCGATTTCTTCTCTAAATGGGTCGAAGCCGACTCTTATGCAAGCATCAAAGACGCCCAGGTAGAAAGTTTCGTATGGAGGAACATAATTGTAGACATGGAGTACCATACGAAATCGTGACGGATAATGGATCCCAGCTTATCTCGACTAGATTTGAAGCTTTTTGCGAAAAATGGAAAATACGATTGACAAAATCGACTCCAAGATATCCTCAAGGCAACGGACAAGCCGAGATTATTAATAAAACTATCCTCGACGGTCTCAAGAAACGCCTCGACGCCAAAAAGGGAAATTGGGCCGAAGAACTCGAAGGAGTTTTATGGTCGCACCGCACAACCCCGAGGCGAGCAACGGGCGAACCGCCTTTCGCTCTTGTATACGGAACGGAATGCATGATTCCCGCGGAAGCCGAATTTCCAGGAGTACGTAGAAGACTGCTCCCAGAAAGAGAAGAGGCAAACAACCTAATGCTTCTCGACGAACTCGACCTGATTAACGAACGGCGGGATCAGGCACTCGTTCGAATTCAAAATTATCAGCAAGCGGCCGCAAAGTACTATAACGCAAACGTACGGAACCGCGGATTTCACGAAGGCGAGCTAGTCTTACGAAAAGTCTTCCAGAACACCGCAGAACGAAACGCCGGTTAACTAGGAGAAAATTGGGAAGGACCGTACAAGGTCATAAAAGTAGTCCGACCCGGAGCATACGAAATCGCAAACATGCAGGGCATCAAAATTCCCACATCCTGGAACGCGATGCACCTCAAAAAATACTATCACTAGGGGGCACGCCCGCAGAACACTGAACTACGAGACAGCTTGATCCCCTTAAAAGGGTACATAGGCATCTTGTCGCAAGACGAGACCAGCTGTCCCCCTCGTTCAAAAGGGGGGAGGGGTAGGTGAGTATACGTATACTCGTATACTCCCAAAATTTCGAAACTCGAAATTTCTCAAACTTCTTCAGCAAACGCATCGAAAGGAAAAAACGAAATTCTGAATATAGCGAGACGTCGCCAATATTCGGAAAAACGTTCCTCTTCAAGAACAATAGACAGTCCGTCCGCGACTATAAAATACGCAAAAACTTCTTAACACACGTATCCTTTGCGAAGGCCCAAACTACGCAAACATCTATCGCTTAAAAATAGTTCGTTGCTGATCACAACGAACTCGCAACAGTCTTAAACAAACTTAAGTTATCTTGCAGAGATAGCTCTCGAACACCCGACACAAGGGTAATAGCGCTATAAAAGAAATCCAAACTTTAGGTCAGCACTTCCGGGCAACTTAGAAATTGTTCCCGGCGAGATGCTCGGTTCCAACCAGACGAATCGTATAAGCCGAGAACCTATCGCGGATTCTAAATCGGTATGGAATCAGATTAAAATCGCAACGGGCAAAACGAAAGCCGACTAGTCATCGCACAGCCTTAATCCGAAAGTAAACCTAGGTCTTGCCCTAAACCCAGCACACTAGTCACTAACGCCTCAAGGCATGAATTGAGATCCTAAAGGCATGTCTCTTCGTCTATATCTAAACGCTCACTCAATTTACCAAACATCCTAAAACGGGCAAACGAACAAGGCGATCCACTAAGGGAACGGAATGCGAGACGACAACTCGCGGACCTCCCGCAGTATCAACTCAAAATAGAAGGTTTAAATAAAAACCGATTATCCATTACGAAAATAAAAAGTTGCCGAAGCAACAAGGGATTCAAAGCCATAAAAGGCCAGTCCCGAACAAGTACAAAAGCCGCACTCAGCCGAATACATAAAAAAAATTAATTTTTAAAAGAAAGTCTCGTAAGAGACTGCAACTTCAAACATGCGGAGCCTCATCCTCATCCATCGCATTACCTTCGGCCTCGACAGCAACCTCCGGGTCGTCGCCATTGTCTGCATCAGGCTGAGGTACGTCTACGGCAGCAAGAGTCGGATCGGAATCACTTCCCTCGACAGGAATAGATCTTTCAGTCACACGGACAGCTGATTCCTCGAAACTCTTCATCTTGCGCTGAAGTCTGCGCAGCTCCGAAGCCTTGGATTTCTTTCCATCCTTCGCCTTGATCAGAGAGACCGCGGTCTTTCCGAGATCGCGCTCCAGATCGCTAATCCGAGCTTCGAATCGAGACACCTCCGCGTAACGCACATCTTCTATTGCCTTCAGTTTCCCCTCGAGCTGAGCCGACCTCTCCTGCGACACGGCTAACTCCTTGGCTAAACGCTCAACTTCAGACCCACATTCTTTGATCATCCCATCAATCAACGAAACAAACTGGAAAAACCGAGAAAGATGGTCTGCTACGAATATATTCTTAAAAACGTATATCTACAAACCTATACCTTGGTACGTTGCTGCGACATCGACGTCAAGCTCGGTGCCTTGCTAGACGAAGCTTCGGTCTCGAAACCCTTCACGGCTCTCTTTCTCGCAGGAGCATCAGGGTTTGGACGAGTTCTCTTGCGGCCTTTCGCTGAAGCGGGCAGCGTCGCGCTAAGCGCCGGAAGTCCCACGACAATCACCCTCTTAGCTGGAGCAGGAGGCCCCAGAATCCTGATCGGATCAGCCGCAGCAGGAGCCGCAGCTGGTTCAAATGCGGCAGGAGTCGTAACCGATTCAACGGCAGTAAGAGTCGCAGCCAGTTCGCCCACGGGCGGAGACACAACCGACTCTATCGTGGCGGGAGCTACGGCTATTCCGCCCTCAGCAGAGGTAGCAACGTTTTCGGCTGCAAGGAGGGGGGATACAGCAGGCGCACCCGACGGTTCGATAGTAGCGCCCGTCGAGGAATCCGCTACCGTATCAGTCGTTTCGTCCAAGATAGCCTTGACCTCTCTCGCAAGGACGGATGGATCTACCAAAGGTATGTCGCCCGACGCAGCATCTTCCTCAGCATCACTACGGTCCATCTCGTCTTGAAACGAGAGAAACTCAGAAATCCGAGCATCCTGCGGATGTGCCGTAGGGTTGTCATTGGATGGGACTTCACAGTTTTGATGATCACCTTGGGAAGAAGACATGTTAAAAAATTTCTAGAGAGAAGTTGGAGAGAAACTTGAGAGGTGGAAGATATGAGAAGTAGTGATCCAATACTTATAGAAAAAAGAGAGCTCTCCCTCGAGACAAATCTTAGCCGTAGAATCCGATTTAAAACTAATTCCATCCGCCCGCAAAACTTCCTCAAGAAATTGCAGGCTGAGGGGGCTAACTGTTGGTGTCAAAACCATAATTTCGAAATCAACGTCTACAATAACTTCTGGAATCATTACTTTCCGCAAATGTCGTTTATTAAAACGAAAAGTCATTTTAATAAAACTTGAGAATCGTTTTATTAAAACGGAAAGTCGTTTTAATAAAACTCGAGTATCGTTTTATGAAACTCGGAAAGTCGTTTTAATAAAACTCGAGAATCGTTTTATAAAACTCGAGAATCGTTTTATAAAACTCGAAGAATCATTTTATAAAACTCGAGAATTATTTTATAAAACTCGAAGAATCGTTTTATAAAACTCGAGGAATCGTTTTATAAAACTCGAGGAATCGTTTTATAAAACTCGAGAATCGTTTTATAAAACTCAAAGAGTCGTTTTATAAAACTCGAAGAATCGTTTTATAAAACTCGAGAATTGTTTAATAAAACTCGAAGAATCGTTTTATAAAACTCGAGGAATCATTTTATAAAACTCGAGAATCGTTTTATAAAACTCGAAGAATCGTTTTATAAAACTCGAAGAATCATTTTACGAAACCGCAAAAAACCGAAACAGCCGTAAAACGCGAACTAAGCCGGCTCGGCTTAGTTCGCCGATGGGCGAACTAGTCCCGGCCCGGCTTAGTTCTTCGTTGGACGAACTAGAGATTTCCCGGATGTCCCACGCCTCGATCTCCCGCATCCCCAATTTGAAACTTACGTCTTTCGACACGGTCGCATTCTGAACGATGGCCGAAATGTCTCCCGTTCCGTCTCGATCCGACCTATTGTTCGAGTTTTACGATAAAAATCGTAAAACTTCGCTTTCTCGAAAAGATTTCGAAGAAATCGTATAAAACAGCAACGATTAAACGAAACACCAAACATTGCTTAAACTATACGATTTATTCAAGATTTCTCGTTGGAATCGTAAAAACACGTTATTTAATAAAAAACGTCGAAAGAATCGTAAAAAACGGCATCGGATCAGGAAACGGTCTCGTTAAAGTCGTAAAACGGTTTTTATCGTAAAACGGCCCGAAAGGTCCTAAAACACGATAAAAACCCATCTCACGACGTTAACGAAATTAAACCCAAAGATACGATAACGCTTTGACGGTGTACTCACAGACGGAAGAGAAAGGGCAAGTTTGAAGATAAATAGAAGATTTCCGCAGAAAAAAAAAGAAGGATCGAGAAAAATGGAAGATTCCCGATATACTCAAATCCGGGCAAAATGGAAAGTTCGACCCGTCAAGGCAAGGAGTATATAAACCAGAGGCGTAGGGCAGAAGAGGAGGACGAAAATCAGACCTAAGAAGACGGCTGCTAGCTTAGGAATTTAGGACTTAGCGTTTTGAATAGCAATCTAGATCCTTAAAACGTTTCGACGTCTAAGTTCTTCAATTCTTCTTGTAACAGTTGTCAATTCTTCATTCAATAAAAGCTTTCATACAAGTTCTTAATTCTTTGTTCTTCATTGTTCATCCATATTCTTTTAAATTCGTTTGTTTTAGTGATTTCCACAGAGATCCAGGACCTTGGGAAAATTAGGGTTTCATCCTAAGTTTCCATATTTGACGGAAAATCGACAGTGTGGATTTCGGTTCCCACACACTCGCCAAACAAGCTCAATCCACTTGCAAGAACCCCACGATTCTTACGAGCTGGATTTCGGTTCCCACGGTTTTTATAGTAAAACGGCCCGAAAGGTCCTAAAACACGATAACAACCCATCTCGCGATATTAACGAAATCAAACCCGAAGATACGATAACGTTTTGATGGTTTACTCGCAGACAGAAGACAAAAGGCAAGTTTGAAGATAAATAGAAGATTTCCGCGGAAGAAAAGGAAGGATCGACAGAAATGGAAAATTCCCGATATATTCGGTTTCGGGCGAAATGGAAAGATTAAAACCGCCTAAGAAGGAGTATATAAGCAGGAGGCATAGGGCAGAAGCTTGGACACGATTTTCAGAGCTCTCACCACCAAAATTAGCATTTAGGAATATTTCTGTTTTCTGTTAGCGAGCTGCGTCTCAACTAGGGTTTTTCGTTCTTAGACTTTTTGGCTACTCTTTTTGTACCAGTTCTTACGCAGATTCGGAATAAGAACCTCTTTGCTCTCAATTTCGTTTATTCTCTTTTAAATTCTAAGTTTATCGTTTTCTTAATCTTCGTTGTGCGGTTCTGCAGATAGCCGGTTCCTCAGGAAACTTAGGGTTTTCCCGAAGTTTCCTTTTTTACGATTTATTCACAGTAGGTGGATTTCGGTTCCCACACCGATGCAGACCCTACACCATCACCCGATGAAGCTCCTACACCATCGACCGATGTAGCTCCTACTCCATCGATCGATATTCCTCCACCCAGATCGCTCAAATGACGTTTCGAATCAACGAGCGATGAACCTTACTGCCGACCAATCTACGTCCCACATGAGCCACACCACAGAGATTACTCGATTGGAAGCTGGGGCAGCGGTTATCACGAAAGTTTTGCAGTAGACACGGCACCCCTACAAGCCGCAATTCAACCTGCAGATCCCGTATCGCTCGACATGGAGTTCAAGCCGTCGACCGACATGATCCACAAACCATCGACCGATACAGCACTCTCCATCTCTCGATATCAATCTTCAACCACCAGCCGATCCTGCCACAACACCATCCGAGGTACAAACACTTAAATTTGATTTACATTCACTAATACCAAATGAGTTTGGTATTTTCAGGGATTCAGATGGTCATGCACGAGCTATAGATGGGAGAATCATTCCTATCTCCACAGAAGATGTTGCAGACATACTCTAGATGGCTTATGGACCAGTAACTCCCTCTACACAACCACCTCGCTACCCACACGATCCACACCAGTTTCAACGAGCATCGACCGATACATGCAGACGTGCACCGATCGATATACAACGCGAATTTGGGAAGAGAGCTTTCCACAACGGAGTTCGTCATTTCTTTTGGGAAAAGAAAGACGAATATGGAGTCTACTGAGATGAATCTGGCCATGCAAGAGCAGTAAACGGAGACATCATACATGTTACCAAAGACGATATGAGAAACCTGCTGAAGAGAACCTCTGGACGCTCTTGTTTCTGTCTACCAGAATTTGCTGAAGCCTATGCTAAAGGAGTTCCTGATTGCAAGCTCTTCACACAAGCAGAAGTCACACACATGCTTGATGCAAGAACCGGCGACCACAACTGGGAGAAAGCCGCCATGCAATATGAACATGAGAAAGAACTATCAAGACTCCGAGCTGACTTACTCTGGAATACCACCAGCCCTGACTTAGTACGATATGAAAGAGAAGCCCTAGAAGAAGAAGTCAACACCTTGCGCGCACAACTAAAATCTCAGACACAGGCATCGACCGATACAGCTACCCCTGTGTCGATCGATACACCCGTCCATAACCCGATCGAGCACCACTTCCAGAAGCTATCGATCGATGACACACCCAATCCATCGATCGATACCCGTGCTCCAGATTTCTGTACCAGAGAAGAACTAGAAGCAGCCACAGCCCAAATCTACAAATCTATTGAGTTTTGTGGAGACAAAGATTACAGATTACTGGACAGATATTGGTTTCCACTCCCCAGTGACGTTAAAGGATTGCAGTGCACAATTGAAGATATTCAGACGGAGGTAGCAGATATTCAAAGACAACTCGCCAGCCGACCTGACCCACCACCATCGATCGATGAAGAACACATTGCATCGACCGATATGCAACCTCCAGAATCGACCGACGATCCAACACACCACGATACCATGCAGCGCACTACAGAACACATCTACAGCATGCTTGGACACCATTGGTACAGCCTTGCCAGCTTAAAAGAATTGTTGGGAAGGATCCAATGTGACATTTATGGTTTGAAGACTAGTATGACCAGAAGTGAGAAGGCCACAAGAAGCTTTCTAACCTCTTGGTTTGAAGAAACACAAGAAAAGGAGGACACTTGTTTCCCAACAAGTACCTGCAACCCACCTCACTAGCCACCATAATTCAATAGTCAAGCTAACTGACTTTTACCAAGCGCTGAGTGGGAGGCAACCCACTATTAGGTATTTGATTTCTTTATTTTATTTTCCTTTTACTGATTAGTTTCGTTTTTATTTGTTTTTCGGAAAATATACACACGATCCATACCTATCGACCGATACGACCAGTCGATATCGCTCGACACAGACTAACACGCATCGATCGACGATGGCGACTCACCATCGATCGATACCCATATCGGTCAGGTATATCGTTCACCATTTCGATATCAGTTTACATATTTGATTTTTCCAATGCTCTTCTTCTGACTGATTATACACTGAGGACAGTGTATTATTTAAGTCTGGGGGGGAGTTGATTACTGATGCTACTTTACCTCTTTTTGATCTTATTTATAAAGTTTTCAAAAATTAATTTTATTGAGTCAAGAAAGGGAAAAAATTTCAAAGTCTTACTTTTTATCTTATCACTCTTTAGCACCATTCTTAGATTTTTTGATTGCATAAAGTACTATAGATGCTAAAGTGGATCACCGATCACCTATGTCAACACTTTCATGATTGTCTGGAAGAACGAAAGCTGATTTCCAACCTAACATGACATCTATTGCTTGTCTTGGGGCTTGGTATACAAGGGATCGGAATCCTCTTGCAAGTCTGGAAGGTAAAAGTCTCAAAATTTTGGTTTCCTTCTTTTCTTCCTTCGGCATCCCCAGAGAATAAAAGACTGATGTGATTTCCTGAGAGGCAGAGGGAGAGGTACATTACCTATGACCCCACTATTCTAAATCAAAGGAATGATCAAAGCGAGGGAGAGGTACATTACCTATGACCCCACTATTCGCTTACACTTTGTCAAGAAAGATCAATAAGATTTGTTGGGGTCAAAATCGGTACGACGGAATCAATAGCCAAAATTCAACGCAAAAACATAAAAGAAATAGTTTTATAAAACCCAAAGATCGTTTTATAAGACAAGAAGACGTTTTATGAAACTCGCAGATCATTTTATAAAACTCGAAGATCGTTTTATGAAACTCGAGAAGCCGTTTTATAAAACTCGAAGATCGTTTTATAAAACTCGAGAAACCGTTTTATAAAACTCGAAGATCGTTTTATAAAACTCGAGAAGCCGTTTTATAAAACTCAAAGATCGTTTTATAAAACTCGAGAAGCCATTTTATAAAACTCGAAGTTCGTTTTATAAAACTCGAAGAGCCGTTTTATAAAACTCGAAGATCGTTTTATAAAACTCAAGAAGCCGTTTTATAAAACTCGAAGATCGTTTTATAAAAACTCGAGAAGCCGTTTTATAAAACTCGAAGATCGTTTTATAAAACTCAAGAAGCCGTTTTATAAAACTCGAGAATCATTTTACGAAACCGCAAAAAACCGAAACAGCCGTAAAACGCGAACTAGTCATAACTAGTTTGCCCACCGGCGAACTAGGAGGCCCATGACTAGTTCGCCCACCGGCGAACTAAGCCAGCTTGGCTTAGTTCGCCGGTGGGCGAACTAGTCCATCTCGACTAGTTTTCCCACCGGCCAACTAAGCCAAGCTGTCTTAGTTCGCCGGTGGGCGAACTAGTCCCGTACCGGCGAACTAAGCCAGCTCGGCTTAGCTCGCCGGTGGGCGAACTAGTCCCGTCCCGACTAGTTCGCTTACGGGTGAACTATGCCAGCTCGGCTTAGTTCGCCGTTGAACAAACTAGAGACTTCCTGGACGTCCCGAGCCTCGATCTCCCGCATCCCCGATTCGAAACTTACGTCTTTCAACACGGTCGCGTTCTGAACCACGGCCGAAACGTCTCCCGTTCCATCTCGATCCGACCTATCATTCGAGTTTTACGATAAAAACTGTAAAACTTCGTTTTCTCGACAAAGAACTCGAGGAAATCGTATAAAACGGCAACGGTTAAACAACACACCAAACATTGCCTAAACTATACGTTTTATTCGAGATTTCTCGTTAAAATCGTAAAAACGCGTTTTTAATAAAAAAGTCGAGTAAATCGTAAAAAGCGCGTTTTTAATAAAAACGTCAAGTAAATCGTAAAACCTTATGATTAGCTCGAGGAATTTACTAAAAACGGCATCAGATCAGGAAACGATCCCGTACAAAGTCGGAAAACGGATTTATCGCAGAACGGCCCGGAAGGTCCTAAAACGCGATAAAAACTCATCTTGCGATCTTAACGGAATCTAACCCGAAGATACGATAACGTTTTGATGGTTTACTCGCAGAAGGAAAATAAATGTCAAGTTTGAAGATAAAAGGAAGGTTTGAAGAAAAATAGAAGATTTCCGCTGAAGAAAAGGAAGGATCGAGAAAAATGGAAAATTCCCGATATCGTCAAATCTGGGTGAAACGGAAAGACCGAATGGCCAAGGAGAGGAGTATATAAATAAGAGGTCTAGGGCAGAAGCAAGGGACACGATTTTCAGAGCTCTCACCACAAAAATTAGCAATTAGGAATTTTTTCGTTTTCTGTTAGTGAGTTGCGTCTCAACTAGGGGTTTTCGTTCTTAAGCTTTTCGGCCACTCTTTTGTACCAGTTCTACGCAGATTCGGAATAAGAACCTCTTTGCTCTCGATTTTCGTTTATTCTTTTAAAAGTTCTAAGTTTATTGTTATCTTAATCTTCGTTGTGCGGTTCTGCAGATAGCCGGTTCCTCTGGAAACTTAGGGTTTTCCCGTAGTTTCCTTATTTACGATTATTTGACAGTAGGTGGATTTCAGTTCCCACAGTTTGGCGCTAGAAGGAGGGGGGGGGTCGGATCTATCTTACACCGAAGCCGCGACATGTCCAACGAAGAAACGATGACTGGTGACAACCAAACTCGCGACGAACGCGATAACGTTGAAACGACACCACCACAAGGAGCGTCTGCGGCCAACGCTACAAACGCTAATGCCGAGACCCTCGAGAAGATGCTTTCCTAGTTTAACAAAAATCGGAAGAGCAGGAAAAGCTCATCGGTTCGCTTGCGAAACGGGTAGAAACCCTAACCGCGAAAACCCGAGCAATTCGCCCCCAAGGAACTACTAAGATCCGCGGAAGAAGGCTCGACTTTGGCGCTCCTACGGATCGTCCCAGAACCGAACAGGGTAACTTACCGGAAAAAGATTCCGGAAAAGACAATCCTGACGCGACGCTGAACGAATCGGAGAAACCTCCTACTCACGAACAGGAGACCGAGGGTGACGGCATCGAAAGGGTTAACCTGGAGATAAGCGACCAGGCCGATTCGACAGACGAAGACGCTGACGTCCATCCTAGGAGAAGAAAGACTCGAAGTCCCTTGCCGGAGTCTTCCCCCGAACGTTCTTTTACTGGAGACGAAGGGGAACTCGACTTCGCGCGATACGCAAAAACCACCGAGGAGCGATCTCCAGTCACTCGCAGAAAACGCCGACAAGGTCGGAAAACTGCTGGCGATCTGACCGAGATTCGCGATCTCCGCGAATATATCACCAAAACGGCCGCAGCGGTAAAAGCGGTGAAATCTCAGATTCACCACGCTACCAGCGCCGCACCCGAGATCGATCGGCTACTGTACGAGTCTCGGAAAACGCCCTTCACGGCCCGCATCACCGAGATCAAACTGCCCAATCTCAGAAAACTTAGGTGCCGACTTACGACGGGACGTCCGATCCCAAAGTGCACCTACAAGCGTTCCAGATCACCATGGGACGAGCCAAGCTCAAGGACCACGAAAAAGACGCAGGCTACTGCCGCCTCTTCGTCGAAAACCTAGAAGGAGCTGCGCTCGAATGGTTCGCCAAACTTAGGCGAAATTTGATCGGAAGTTTCCGTCGACTGGCTTCGGAATTCCTGAAGCAGTACTCGATGTTCATTAACCCGGAAACCTCCGACGCTGATCTCTGGATCTTGGTGCAGAAGGAGGACGAATCTCTCCGCGATTTTATGAGCAGATTCAAACTCGTCATGGCTAGGGTTAGCGGAATCAGCGACAAAGCCGCCATCGACGCGTTAAGGTAATCGCTCTGGTATAAATCGAAATTCCGCAAGTGGATAACTCTCGAGAAACCGTGGACAATCCAGGATGCGCTCCACAAAGCCACTGACTTCATAACCATCGAAGAAGAGACTAAAATCCTGTCCGAGAAGCATAAGCCGACGAAAACATCCGCGAAGGATAACGCGTCCAAGCAGAAGCAAAAAAAGAGGAACTCTCGTAACGACAAATTCGTCCATCACGAGGGACAGGATCTCCAAGGGGCGCATAACTACGCCATCAACTCCGGTTCGGAGCAAGGTCGAACTATGGGTAACACGTGGACGAGAAACTCGAAATACGACGAGAATTCTTTCTGCGACCTCCACCAAACCCGCGGGCATTCCACCGTGAACTGCAAAGTTCTCGGCGCCAGACTTGCCGCAAAATTGGTCGCGGGAGAACTTTCCGAGATATCTAGTTTCAAGGATCTCATCCGCGATTCGGATCGCCTTCCGAAGAATGACAGGAATGCACGAGCAGAAACTCCGCCTCAGGGAAACCAGTCAGGCGAAAAACGCGGACGAAGACAAGACGAGAAGGGTAACGACGCTAACCGCCGAAAAATCAACATGATTATCGGTGAATCGCAATACTACAACGAAACTGTCTCGTCTATAAAATCCTACCAACGCAAAGCCGAAACCGGCTCGAGTTGGAAGGTGCCGACGGATGACACTCCGAAAGGAGTGATCTCATTCGACGACGCTGAAACCGGCGGAATCGACCAACCTCACGCCGATCCTCTTGTCATCGACTTAGTAATTGGCGATTTAGAAGTCGCTCGGATCTTGGTTGATACCGGGAGTACTGTCAACGTGATCTTCCGCAACACGCTAGCATGCATGGGAATCGATCTCTCGGAAGTCGAGCCGATTCCAAAACCGCTAACTAGTTTCTCCGGCGAGACGTCAATGACCCTGGGATCGATCCGGTTACCGGTCGCCGCAAAAGAAGTTACGAAAATTGTTAACTTCGCGGTAGTCAATTTCTCGGCCATCTACAATGTAATCATGGGCACGCCTTGAATAAATTCCATGAAGGCGATTCTGTCCACGTATCACTTAGGCATCAAATTCCCGACGCCTACGGGAGTCGCGGTAATTTGGGGATGCCAAAGACAATCGCGATCTTGCTTCCTGGCCGAACATAAGCTGAGGCAATTGGCGGTAGCAATCGTGAAACCAAAACGGGAAAAGGTCACGCCACCGCCCGCAGACGACGACTCGAAGCAAGCAACGGCCGAGAAACCAGAAGTTTCCGCACCCATCGCTTCCACCCGACCAGTGGAGACAATCCCAGACAAAGACATCAATCCTGCAACTGAAGCAATCGAGAAGTCTGCGACAGCCGAGTAAGCACACTCGCACAAACAATCAGAACTACGAGATGGCTTGATTTCCAAAAGGAATACGTAGGCAGCTCGCCTAAAGACGAGTTCAGCTATCCCCCCTTCCAAAACGGGGGGGGGGGGGGGAGTGGGTTGAGTATAACAGTACTCGTATACTCCTAAAAAAAATTTCAAAATTTCTTTTAGCTTTGTAATCGAAAAATTTTCAAAATTTTTAATAAAGACAAAATTAGAGTATCTCCGCTACTATCGAAAAACGCAAATCCGGAATATCGCTTCCACAGTAACAACTATTTAATCGTCTTTCTAAAAACTTGCATATCAAAATATTTTCGGAAAGAACTGGCGAGACGTCGCCTAAACTCTTAAAGAAAAATATTTCCCCAAAGTCCGTCCGCGACTATAAAAACACGAACGCTCGACGATTGGCCCCGTCGAGCACGCTAGCCGTCCTAAACAAACTCACCGACCTATCGGTCCGCATACATCCGACGAGGATAAAATAGCGCGCTATAAAAGAAATCTAAATTTTTGGTCAGCACTTCCGGGCAACTTAGAAATTGTTCCCGGTGAGATGCTCGGTTCAAACCAGATGAATCGTATAAGCCGAGTACCTATTGCGGATTCTAAATCGGTATGGAGTCAGGTTAAAATCGCAACGGGCAAAACGAAAGCCGACTAGTCATCGCACAGCCCCAATCCGAAAGAAAACCTAGGTCTTGCCCTAAACCCAGCACACTGGTCTCTAACGTCTCAAGGCATGAATCGAGATCCTAAAGGCATGTCTCTTCGCCCACATCTAAACACTCGCGAAAATCGAAATCTCCCGAGTTAACGAATCGGACGATTTACACCAAAGAGTTAGATACGAGATGACAACTCGTATTCTTCCCTCGACATCTAACACAAAACACGAATTTCATACTTAGAATATATTTTCTTATGAAAAGCATCCAAGTACATTCCGCCCAGCGGTAGGGATTCAAAGCCACCACCGGCCAGTCACGGAAAAACAACAACAAAATCGAAAAACTAATAACATCACACATTGAAGTCATCATACGCAGACTGATCGACTTCACCATCCACGTCTGAAATCCCAGGACCGACTTCGACCGAATCCGGCGACACCACGATGGGATTCCATTGATCCCACATGAGCGCCTTGAGGTCGAAAAATTCGGACTGCATATCTCTTTCCCGATTCAGGCTTTCCCACCGCACGGAGAATTCCTTAGCAAACGAATACCCTTCATTCTGAGTTAAGGATAACCCATGAACGATCCCGCGACATTCGCGATAATCACCATGCGCCCGTTGAACAACTTCGGCATCTGAACAACCGGTTGCAAATCGCTCGCGACGAGCCTTCATCTCCTCGGCAACCTCTCGTTTGCCCGCACGACGAGCACGACGAATCCTTTGGTCGGAGAGCTCCTTGGCACGGCGAGATCTAGCCGCACACTCATCCCTCACGCGAGCAACCTCCCTCGCAACCACTTCTTCAGCTCGGTTGGCCTTGACCTCTTCCCGAAGACGAGCAACTTCTTTTTCAGCCATGTTCGCTCAAAACTCGGCAAGGCGAGCTTCAGCGGTACAGCTGTCTAGGGCCCAGCTCATGACAAGGAAACCCTACCAAAGAAAAGAATTAAGCGATATCATAAAAACTGCTCGAAAAAAAAAACAATAAACACACGTACCTCCTTAGCTTTCTCAGACCCCCTAATAAACTCCGGGACTTGATCATGGTCGATGTCCGGAAAATGGGAGGTCGATGATCCGCCCGCCTTCGTCCAGACGCCTTCTTCCGTCTGACTATCAAGAAAATCCTTGAGAATATTGTCAGGAGAAGCCGCGCGTTCAGAATCATCATCTTCAACAACCGGATTTTTATCCCTTCGCAAGCTTGATTTGCCACTCCTCGTCGAGGGAAGAGGGCAACCGCTTGGCGGACGCGTTGCGGAGAAAAACTGCACCAACCAACTTCACCACGTTTGAGAGAAGTGGTGATGTTCTGGAGATTCGCGGGATGCGGAGGCAAAGGGTTGTTCACTGCGGAAAAACAGAAACAAATAAAAATAATAATAATAAGAGGAAGAGAATTCGTATGAACTCGATTCACATACCTCTCCGACCCACGTGGTCGTAAAAAGCGGAATGCTACCCTCCTCGACCGACGCACTGTCGATACGAACGTAGAAGAAATTTTTCTTCCAAGAAGTAGAAAGCGTTGAGCAGCCCGTAACAATTTCATCACGAGGGCATAGAGTGATCCTCCGCGATTGCCCCGTGGGCTTTAACAGACCCTCGATATGATCAACGTTAAGGGTAATTCCCTGCTAACTCAGCGTCAGGAGACCAACGAGTTGCTTTAAACCAGGGGGAGTCAGCTGACTGATCGATAGCCCCAGCCTGTGAAGGTAATGAACAATGATTTCCGGGATCGGAAACCATAAGTGGCATTGTTGCAAGAAAATGTTGTAACATGTGAAAAAACCCTCGGGCGCATCCCTGTCGCCCTCCCCGGCAAGTGGGGAACGAAACTCGACAGCCTCTGGAACTCGGCAAAATTCGTGCATGTAATCGATACTGTTAAAAAGCGTCGAGCTCGGATGTCCGGAAATTTGATCGACGTCCGACAAAGCTGGAACCCAAGTCCCAGGCCTAGCGGACCCCGACTCGTCTCCCAACGCCCAAAAAGCCTCGAGGTCCGTCAGATCGATTAACGGGGACGAATACTCTTCTTTCGGAACCGAAACTGGAGGCTGCGAACTCGTTCCCTCAGAATTGTGAAAATTGGTACTAGTCGAGGAACGAGTCTTTCTTCCTGAAAACATGTTTGAAGATCTTCAAAGAAAGTCGAGAGAAAAATTTCTTGGATAAGTTGTAGAAGGTGGAGTAAAGAATTCAAAATTTTACACCATCTACTTATAGGGAAGAATTTTACTATTCACCCTTGGACTTTTGGCCATTAAAGTTCCGCCTAATTCTACCAAACTCGCCAAACGAGCTCAATCCACTCGCAAGAACCTCACGATTCTTACGAGCTGGGGGGCTAACTGTTGGGGTCAAAATCGGTACGACGGAATCAATAGCCAAAATTCCCCGCAAAAACATAAAAGGAATAGTTTTATAAAACCCAAAGATCATTTTATAAGACAAGAAGACGTTTTATGAAACTCGCAGATCGTTTTAAAAACTCGAAGATTGTTTTATGAAACTCGAGAAGCCGTTTTATAAAACTCGAAGATCGTTTTATAAAACTCGAGAAACCGTTTTATAAAACTCGAAGATCGTTTTATAAAACTCGAGAAGCCGTTTTATAAAACTCAAGAAGCCATTTTATAAAACTCGAAGATCGTTTTATAAAACTCTAAGAGCCGTTTTTTAAAACTCGAAGATCCTTTTATAAAACGCAAGAAGCCGTTTTATAAAACTCGAAGATCATTTTATAAAAACTCGAGAAGCCGTTTTATAAAACTCGAAGATCGTTTTATAAAACTCGAGAATCGTTTTACGAAACCGCAAAAAAACCGAAACAGCCGTAAAATGCGAACTAGTCGTAACTAGTTCGCCTTAGTTCGCCAGTGGGAGAACTAGTCCCGTACCGACTTGTTCGCCGGTGGGCAAACTAGTCCCGTCCCGACTAGTTCGCCCACGGGCGAACTAAGCTAGCTCGGCTTAGTTCGCCGTTGGACGAACTAGAGACTTCTTGGACGTCCTGAGCCTCGATCTCCCGGATCCCCGATTCGAAACTTACGTCTTTCAACATGGTCGCGTTCTGAACCACGGCTGAAACGTCTCCGGTTCCATCTCGATCCGACCTATCATTCGAGTTTAACGATAAAAACCGTAAAACTTCGTTTTCTTGACAAAGAACTCTGAGGAAATCGTATAAAATTTCAACGGTTAAACAAAACACCGAACATTGCCTAAACTATACGAATTATTCGAGATTTCTCGTTAAAATCGTAAAAACGCGTTTTTAATAAAAAATTTGAGTAAATCGTAAAAAGTGGGTTTTTAATAAAAACGTCGAGTAAATCGTAAAACCTTACGATTAGCTTGAGGAATTTACTAAAAACGGCATCAGATCAGGAAACGATCCCGTACAAAGTCGGAAAACGGATTTATCGCAGAACGGCCCGGAGGGTCCTAAAACGCGATAAAAACCCATCTTGCGATCTTAACGGAATCTAACCCGAAGATACGATAACGTTTTGACGGTTTACTCACAGAAGGAAAATAAATGTCAAGTTTGAAGATAAAAGGAAGGTTTGAAGAAAAATAGAAGATTTCCGCGGAAGAAAAGGAAGGATCGAGAAAAATGGAAAATTCCCGATATAGTCAAATCTGGGCGAAACGGAAAGACCGAGTGGACAAGGCGAGGAGTATATAAATAAGAGGTCTAGGGCAGAAGCAAGGGACATGATTTTCAGAGCTCTCACCACCAAAATTAGCAATTAGGAATATTTCTGTTTTCTGTTAGCGAGCTGCGTCTCAACTAGGGTTTTTCGTTCTTAAACTTTTCGGCCACTCTTTTGTACCACTTCTACGCAGATTCGGAATAAGAACCTCTTTGCTCTCGATTTTCGTTTATTCTTTTAAAAGTTCTAAGTTTATTGTTATCTTAATCTTCGTTGTGCGGTTCTACAGATAGCCGGTTCCTCTGGAAACTTAGGGTTTTCCCGAAGTTTCCTTATTTACGATTATTTGACAGTAGGTGGATTTCGGTTCCCACAAGATTAACATTAACTGTTCATTGGGATTGATATAAAAACAAAAGAAAAGAGAAAGAAAGAGTTGGGATTCAGAGAAGGGGGATAAAGAAAGAAAGGGAACCAGGATGAGAATGCCTGAAACTTGTTTGAGTTGAATCTAAGTGTTCCTTGATCGATACTCCCAAGGTAAAGCCTACACCTTTATTTTTATGCATAAATGAAATCAGTAGAGGGGATAGACAGACAAGGAATGTCTAAGTTGATTGGCTAGATGTATTTGGTTGCTAAGCTAGGATATGGTATAATGTACTTCTGTAGTTCATAGAAATGAGATGTGGCTTGCAACAAAGTAAGAGGTGATGATTTTAAAGTTTAAATTTTGATTGAGTCCCAGCTGTTTTTAAACTTCTTTCAAAGACTAACTTAAGGTTTGCCTGAGGACAAGCAAAAGGTTAAGTCTGGGGGAGTTGATATACCATGATTTTGACCCGTTTTTGGTCATGATTTCTATATGTTTTTATTATAATTATCTATGTTTTGGAGTCTATTAGGTATGTTTTCCGGTGCAGGAGCATTTTGTCGTAAAGTGATGATTTAGGTACCTTATGGAGCTTAAAGGAGAGTTTTACAAGGTTACTATGAAGATCCGACATTGAGAGACACATATCGATCGATACACACCTTGTGTAATCGATCGATGACGATTCCGTAGAAGTTGAAGTCGAGATACTCCATCGATCGATGTACGCAATGTACCATCGATCGATACAGAGCGTGATGAGCAAGATTTACTTGGCTGACTTGAAGCCCAAATTTTCACCAAATTTCAAGACTGCCCCTGACGAGTTTTTAACCTAATTGTACTCCATATTTATAGTTATGCCTATGAGCCCTAGAAAGAGACCATTTGATCTATTAAGAAAGTTTTGTATTCTATTTTTACCTAAGCAATAAAAGTATTTTCTTTTCATCTTATTCTTTTGCTATGAATCTCTTGGCTATGTCTGAGTAGATTGATCTGTTAGATTTGGGGTTCAAATAGTTATGAGGGATTAGCCCCAACTATGGATTGTTGAGTTGTTATATTCATTATCCAAATGAACCATAATGCTTACTCTAGATTTGCTACCTAGAGTTATGATTATGGAGTGACTAATCTAATAGTCATTTTCCTGAAATCATTTGGCTAAACCCAGACTCTATTAAGGCTCGATGCGACAGCCGGTCTGATAGAAATTCTCGGGTGAACACAGTTTCAATCCGATCTGATACTATATATCGATCGATACTCCTCTAGAGTCATCGATCGACAGCAACATATATCGATCGACACTGCGATAGCAACATCGATCGATACTGTCGGTAATCAGATCAATGGACGAGTCTAATAGCGACAGCTATAGATTTGTCTAAGGATTGAAGTTCTCATATATTTGCAAGCAATTCGTTAAGACATCCATAGATTTATAATCCTGATTTCCTGAATAGTAACCTTGAATCTAACTACTTTCTTTCATTGTTTTCAAACCCAAAACCTATTTTCCTTAGCAACTTACCATTGCTACCTATTTTTATTTATTGTTTTAAAACCTTTTCAACCTAGCTTAATCACTTAGGATTATATCTTTTGTGACTCTAGTTCATTGTGGATTCGATCCCTAAGTACTACGATTGAACCTCTTATTTGAGAGAGTAAATCACTCCTTAGGGTTGAACATTTAAGTGACATCAATATGTGCGGTAAGTTTTCAAATTCTTTACTCACTTCTTTCCACATAATGTTTCCGAAGGTAGAAAAATTTATCTCTCTTTCTTTCTCTCTTTGAATCTTTCTATACTTATTCGTTAAGTATGTCTATCGAACGGAGAATTTTGGAATGTGCCCATCCGTCAATTTTTGACCAGAGCGATCTTGATTTTTACGGTGGTAATGTTCTTTCTGCACCAATACTTTTAAGATTTACCACGGATAATGAGGAGATCAAGAGGTATTGGGAGGCCGTGCGTGCTGCTGAGGTCCCCTGGTATAGCTTCTGGGTTCCGAACCTGAATATCGTTTGTTCCCCCCCAAGCATCCTCCTCCGGGTTACTTTACATGCTCTGAGACTTTTTTTTCAATTACCAACTATGGTTTCCCATCCCGCGAGTCATAGTCGAAGTCTTGGATCGGTTTGGTCTGTTGATCAGTCAACTTTGTCTCTCCGGGTTACAGCATCTTATCGGAATTTTGGTGTTGGGTTACGAGCACGGTATGGCTCTTAGCGCAGATTATCTCAAGGCTATGTTGTCGCCCAAGCGCACGAGCGAGGGTTATTATTACCTATCTCCACAAGGCGAAGATGTCGATCGTTGAGAAAATTTCCTCGAATGGTCACAATTGGGAAGAGTTTTTCTTTTACATTTGAATCGATAGTCCTCGGTAGAGGAGAGCTGCATCCCCATGTTCAGGAGTGAATGGGGAAGAAAGGGCATTTAGATTGCACGTTTTTGGGTACATTTTTCCGAATTCTAACTTCCTGTTTGGTTTGTGTTTTGCAGTGAGCGGTCTTATTACTCCAAAACCCGAAGATCTTGAGCAAGTCAACAGCCTTCTCCTTGGTGGTCCGTTTTATTGAGGACACTTTTCTCCAAAGAGAGTCCGCCGTGCTGTTGCCTTCCACTTTTCTTATTCTCAGCAGAGTGAGTCTGTTGAGGCTGAGTCGGAGACAGGTATGGACAATGTTCCAGGAGCGAGGGAGAGGTCAAGATCTCCGCAGGATAAAGGTGTTCCGGTCGACATGAGCCAGTGGTTTGATGGCCTTCAAGAGGGTCAAACCAGCGATGATGTAGAGATCGATATCATGGATTACATCGATTTCTCGGTTCCTTCGTCTAAGGTTAGGCTGGCTGAGACGCCGTTTACGAAAGCATCGAGGCTTGTTAACAAGGTTTGTTATCCATTGTCGATTCTTGGGATTACTCTGCGTATGATTAGATTACAATAGAAAGATTTCTTTTATTTGTAGGGTCTTTGTTTTATGAACGAGGCTGTGATCGAAAGTAACGCGGAGATCCGTATGGCCGAATCTAGAGCTGAGGCAGCAGCAAAGGAGGCTGCTCATCTCAAAGAGGAGATTGACACTAACTCCTTTCGCGCTCAGGAGTGGCCTGAGAGGGAAGTTGCCCACATGAGGGAGAAGCACGAGGCCGATTCTCGTCGTGTTATGGAACTTTCCGATAAGAAATTTCGCCGTGCTCGCAGAGAGGGCAAGAGAGAAGTTGATGAGGAGGTGAAGGTTCGCCGTGAACGGTTTGCGACCCAATACGTGGGGATTAAGGATGCGCAAAGGACCAATGGCGACTATCGTAAGTGTCGTGGTGTGGTTGGCGGGTTACACCTTACTCAACTCGCGGAGTACGCGTATAAGAAGAGTATGCCAAGCAAAAGGCGCACTAGGATAGGAAGGAGAAGAAGCAGTTTGAGCTCCTTGATTATGAGGTGCGAATGTGGGCGTAGTTGGAATCCCATTGCAGTGTCACCGGATTTGGTTGAGATTGGGACATAGATCCCGGACGAACGTGGCGAGGTCGATCAGCCAGGGGTTGATGCGAATGATGGCCAATGCTCGGCGTCTGGGTTTTATGGATTTGGTGAATGATGTTTTCGTCATTTGTTGTAGTGTAATCATTTGTAGTATTTTATCGGGACTTTGGCGTTGGTGGCTTTGAATCTCTCCCACTGGGTGGCGTGTATCGAATGATGTTTCTATTAATACAATTTTTCTATGTATGGAATCCGTTTTTTGTTTAAGTGTTGGGGGAAGAATACGAGTTGTCGTCTCATACCTAACTCTTTGCGTGGATCGTCTTATTCGTTTGCTCGTATCAGAATGTTTTGATTTTTCGCGAGCCCTTAGATGTGGACGAAGAGACATACCTTTAGGATCTCAGTTCATGTCTTGAGACATTAGAGACCAGAGTGCTGGGTTTAGGGCAAGACCTAGGTTTACTTTCGGTTTTAAGGCTTTGCAATGACTATTCGGCTTTCGTTTTGCTTGTTGCGATTTTAACATGATTTCGTACGAATTTAAAGTCCGCGATAGGTTCTCGGCTTATATGACTTATCTGCTCGAAATCGAGCATCCCCGAAGGTGCTGACCAATATTTTGTATTTCTTATATAGCGTGCTATTTTATCCTAGTCGGATGTATAAAGACCATTGGGTCATATGAGTTTGTTTAAGACGCCAAATGTGCTTGGCGGGGCCGATCGACGAATATTTTATAGTCTTGGATGGTCTTACGAATATTTCTCTAAGACCTTAGGCGATGTCCCGCCGGTTCATTTCGAAATATTGGTGTTGATACAAAGTATAAGTTTTTGGTCGAACAACCAAGTGTTTTTTTTATAACTTACAGCGGAAATCATTTCTGAAAGTGTTCGAAATTCGAGTTGGTTTTGGGATTATGTTTTTCAATAAGGAAGATATTTTTTAATATCCTAACTTTGTCTTTATTGAAATATTTCAAAAATCTAGAGTACAAAGCAAATATTTTGAAATATGGGAGTATACGAATACTCGTCTTTAGCTGAGCTGCCTACGTATCCCTTTCGGGAATCAAGCCATCTCGTAGTTATGATTGTTGGTGCGAGTGTGTTTACTCGGGTATTGTACACGCGATGATTGCTTAAGTCGCTGGATCGGTGTCTTTTTCCGGGTTTTTCTCCTCCGGTTGGGTAGGATCGATGGTTTCGGAAGCTTGTTGCTTCTCGACCGTTGCCGATTCAGGGTCGTTTTCCACGTTTGGTGGAGTTAATTTTGCCCGTTTTGGTTTTACGATGGCGATCGCCATTTGCCTTAGCTTATGTTCCGCTAAAAACCAAGACCCGGACTGTCTCTGGCATCCCCAAATTTCTGTGACTCCCGTAGGAGTCGGGAACTTGATGCCTAAGTGGTACATCGATGGAACTGCCTTCATGGCGTTTATCCAAGGTGTTCCCATGATTACGTTGTAAATGGTCGGTTGATCGAAAATTGCGAAAGTAACGATTTTGGTCACTTCTTTTGCGTCCACCAGGAGTCGGATTGATCCTAGAGTCATGGCCGTTTTGCCAGAGAATCTGGTTAACGTCTTTGGTGTCGGTTTGATCTCTGTTAGTCTAATTCCCATTCGCGTTAAAGTGTTGCGGAAGATCAAGTTGACGGTTCTTTCGGTATCAACTAGGATTCAGTCAACCTGTAAATCGCTTATGACTAGGTCGATTATGAGAGGATCGGCATGCGGGTGGTTGGTGCCAGAAGATTCTGCCTCCTCGAAGGCGACTACTCCTCTCGGAGTATCATCCAATGATGTCGGCCAGGTCAAACCTGTCTCGGCCTTTTGTCGGTAGGACTTGATGGACGAGATGGTATCGTTGTAGTATTGCGATTCACCGATGATCATATTGACCCTTCGGCTTTTAGCATCGATCCCTCTCTTGTCTTGTCTTCGTCTGTGTTTCTCGCTTGTTTGGTTCCCTTGAGGCGAAGTGTCTTCCTGCGAGTTCTTATCAGTTTTCGGGGAGCGGTCCAAGTCGCGGATGAGGTCCTTTACGCTGATACTTCTGAGAGTTCTCCCGCGAGCAATTTTGCGGCCAGTCTTGCGCCAAGAACTTTGCAGTTTACTGTAGAATGACCGCGGGTTTGGTGGAAGTCGCAGAAGGCGTTCTCGTCTTAACTTGAATTCCTGGTCCACGTGTTCCTCGTAGTTCGCCCTTGCTCTGATCCATAGTTGATGGCGTAGTTATGCGCCCCTTGGAGATCATGTCCCTCGTGATGAACATACTTGTCGTTACCAGGGTTTTTCTTTTTCGGCTTTTGCTCGGATGCGACGTCTTTCGCAGACGTCTTCGTCGGTTTATGCTGTTCCGCCAAGATTTTAGTCTCCTCTTCTATGATGATGTAATCGGTAGCTGATCTACCATGGTTTTGACCCACTTTTAATCATGGTATTTAGATGATTTTATAATATATATATATATATATGTTTTGGAGTCTATTAGGTATGTTTTCAGGTTCAGGAGCATTTTGGAGTAAAGTGATGATTTAGGTGCCCTTATAGAGCTTAAAGGAGAGTTTTCTCGAGATGACTATGAAGATCAGACAACAAGGTCGATATCAAGAGATACATATCGATCGATACACATCCTGTGTAATCGATCGACGACGCTTCCGTAGAAGATGACGAATCGAGATACTCCATCGATCGATGTACGCCTTGTACCTATCAATCGATATCGAGCGTGAAGAATAAGTTTGACTCAGCCGACTTGAAGCCCAAGTTCTCTGAATATTACAAGATTGCCCCTGACAAATTTTTAACCTAATTGAACTCATATTTATAGTTATGCCTATGTGTTTTGGCAAGACATGCTTTTTATGTTCTGAGGCTTTTTACGCTTTTTAATACTCATAGTTCTTTGATTTATAAAAGTATTCTTTTCATCTTATTCTGATTTTCATTAAAGGTTATAGAGTTCTAGATTTAGATGAACACACAAAGAGATTTGTTGTTCAAAGGAACCAAGTGTTCAGTCTTCTAATCTTATGAATTTCTATTATTACCTTGATGCTATGACTCACTTAGCCATGTCTCAGTAGATTCATTTGTTAGATTTAGGGTTCAAATAGTTATGAGGGATTAGCCCCAACTATGGATTGTTGAGTTATGATATTCATTATCCTGATGAACCCTAATGCTTACTCTAGAGTAGCTAACTAGAGTATGATCACGGAATGATTTAACTTGTTAATCATCATCCTGAAATCATCTAGTATAATATGAGGTCCTTTAGGAACGAGCGAGAGCCTGTCTATGATCTTGGTGAACACATATTCAATTCGATATGGAGCTATATCGATCGATACTTCTATAGAGTAATCGATCGACGGCAACCTATATCATCCAATATCGCTGTCCAAACATCGGTCGATATTGCCGGCAGTCAGATCAATAGACGTGTCTAGATAGCGATTGCTAATAGACTTATCTAAAAGTTTAAATTCTTTAATATCTTGCAAGCAACTTATAAAGACATCTGTAGCATTATAATCGTTATTATCCGAATAGCAACCTTGAATCTAACTACTTTCTTTTATTGTTTAAAACCTAAACCAATTCTTTTGATCAACTCACCATTGCTCACAACTGCAATTTACTTTTAAACTTAATCAACCTAGCATAATCACTAAGGATTATATCTTTTGTATTCCTTAGTTCCTTGTGGATTCGATCCCTGAGTACTACAACTGAACCTCTTATTTGAGAGAGTAATTCACTCCTTAGGGTAATTTGAGTGATATCAAATTTGGCGCCGTTGCCGGGGAGCGCAACCTGAATTGTACGCGGTTTCTCAAGAGTTATCCACTCTCTGAACTTCGATTTGAACCAGAGCGACTTTCTTAGTGCGTTGATGGATACTTTGTCGTTTATTCCGCTAACCCTAGCCATGATGAGTTTTAACTTACTCATGAAGTCGCGGAGAGGTTCGTCCTGAGAAAGACTCCAGAGGTCGGCATCAGAAGTCTCTCGGTTTATGAACATCGAGTACTGCTTCTGAAACTCCGAGGCAAGCTGGCGGAAATTACTGATCGAATTCCGCTTAAGTCGAGCGAACCATTCGAGTGCTGCCCCTTCTAGGTTTTCGATGAAGAGACGGCAGTAGCCCGCGTTCTTTTCACTTTCCTTGAGCTTGGCTCGCCCCATAGTGATCTGGAAGGCCTGCAATGTGCTTTGAAATCGGTCGTCCCATCGTAAGTCGGCACTTTGAGATTTCCGGGATCAGGCAGCTTGATCTCGGTGATACGAGACGTAAAAAGTGTTTTCGAGATTTGTATAGCAATCGATCTATTTCAGGCGCGGCGGTGCTAGTGACATGGTGAATTTGAGACTTCACTGATTTTACCGCTGCGGCCGTTTTTGTGATATAATCGCGGAGATCGCGAGTCTCAGTTGGGTCGCCACCAGTTTTCCGACCCCGTCGGCGTTTGCTGCGAGTAACTTGAGATTGTTCGTCGGCCGTTTTTGCATGCTCCATGTAATAGAGCTCCTCCTCTTCCTTGGTGGGAGAGTGTTTGGGAGAAGATTTGGGCTGAGGACTGCGATATTTCCTCCTTCTTGGATGAACGTCAGCGACTTCCTCCAACGGATCGGATTGGTTGCTTGTTTCCAGACTAAACCTTTCGACACTGTCGTCCTCGGCCTTCAGCTCGCGAGAAGGAGATTTTTCTGAGTCCTTTTGTGTCGCGTCAAGGTTATCTTTTTCAGAGGTTTGCCCTGTTAGATTACCCTTCTCGGTTCTGGGACGATCCATAGGAGTCGCAAAATCGAGTCTTCTTCCGCGGATTCTTGTGGTTCCGCGGGGGTGGGTAGCCTTAGTCTTCGCAGTTAGGGTTTCGAACTCTTTCGCAAGAGATCCGATTAGCTTATCCTGATCATCTATCCTCTTTTCATAGGCAGAGAGTGCCTCCTGCAGTGACGTAGTGTTGGCCGCAGCGTTAATTGTAAACATGTTTGCTGTTGGAGTTTGAGTTTCAACGTTTCTGTTGATGTCAGTTGGTTGTTCTTCTGTCATCGCGTCCGATCGAACGTGATGCGGTCTGAGAGTAAGATAGATATGTAACAACCCCCCCCCCCTCCTTCTAGCGCCAAACTATGGGAACCGAAATTCACACCGTCAATTTCCGTAAATTAAGGAACTTAGGGAAAGCCCTAATTTCCCAGAGGTCCTGGATATCTGCTAAACCACATGCCAAACAATCAGAAAACGAGAATAACTATAAAAACAATATGAGAATCAAAAAGAGAGCAAAGAGGTTTCTTATTCTGATTTAGCATAAGAACTGTACAACGAGGTAAAAGCCTTGGCTACAAGAGCTGACGGCGAGTTTCCTAGTTCTAGCAAAAATGGAAAGTTGCCTAAATGGTAAGAGTTTCTGTGAGATAATTCTCTGAAAATTCGGTCACTGCTCTTGTCCTCGACCTTGTGCTTATATACTCTTCTCCTAGGCGGTTTAGCCTTTCCTTTCCGCCTTGATTCGTGTTTTTCGGAAATCTTCCATTTCTCTCGATTCTCCATTTTTATCTTGGAAAACTTCTACTTCTCTTGAACTTAAGATTTATCTTCTCCCTTCATATAAATGGATAAACCATCATTGCATCTTTGGGATGGATTTTTTCTAAAGTCGCGTATGGGCCTTTATCCTGTTTAGGGCCTTTCGGGCTGTTTTGCGTCTTTGTCATTTTACGACTTTAGACGAGATCATTCCGCAATACGATGGCGTTTTAATAAAACATCGCGAGTTAACCGTACAGTTTGGCAATCTCTGGTGTTTCGTTTAACAATTGCAGTTTTATACGATTTACTCGAGTTTTACGAGAAAATAAGTTTTTAAGGTTTTTATCATAAAACTCCAATGATAAGACGGATTGAGACAAAACGAAAGATATTCAGACCATGGTTCAGAGTATGATCGAGTCGAGGTACCTTGACGGTTTGGTTCAGCTTGACAAGATGACGAACTGGTTCGGGACGACCAGCTCGCCGGCTGGCGAGCTGGACAGGACAGTTCAACTTGCAAACTGGCGAGCTGGTCAAACACAGCCAGATCGCCGGCTGGCGAGCTGGACGGGACAGTTCAGCTTTCCAACTGGCGAGCTGGTCAAGCACGGCCAGGTCACCGGCTGGCGAGCTGGACGGGACAATTCATCTTGCCAACCGGCGAGCTGGTTAAACACGGCCAGCTCGCCGGCTGGCGAGCTGGTCAGTTGTTCGGTTTCGGTCGTTTCTTGTTTTCTCGACCCTAGATCCTTTCGGAGAATATAAGGAGAAGTAATCGTAGTCGTTGATTTTGAGATTACCGTTTTTGACCTCAGACAGACGGTCCCAGACAGCTTTGCTGTTTTGGGGAGTTAGGACGTTACGGCCGTTTTTTGCTAATTTGGCCAATCGGACAATCGTGTATTGTTTTATTTAATTTTCTGATGATTTCTAAGATGACAATTGTCAAGTTTACGAATTCCTTTGTTCAGAAAGTCCTTAGAATTCTTCTTGACGTTTTTATATTTTTATAAACCTATTCCTAACTGCGGAAAGTTTTAGTCGTTGATTCCGTCGTAATCGATTTTGACCCCAACAAGGGGCTTATCGATCGACACAAATTCCATATTTTGATTTTTCTTATTCTCGGAGCATATCCAAGTCAATCTGCATCAACTCGATCTTCTTGCTTAACCAGTGGACATCGTTGTTCAGAGGGTGGTAATCTTCTCTAGTATTTGTGTTTAAGTGGGCTTCTTCCCATTGGTTTACCTTTCCTGCCAACATGTTGTCTTCTTCAGACGTGCATGATGGTAGGTGTCTAGCATCGAGCGATGATGCATTGGTGCCTGATATACCATGGATTTGACCCACTTTTATTCATGGTATACGAGTGTTTTAATAACTATTTATTATATTATAGAGGTTTTTTAGAGTATTTACAGGTTTAGGTACGTTCTGGAAAAATATTGTGATTTTGGTGTCTTTTGGAGCCTTTTGAGTGCAGAACTGTACAAATGCATCAGATGTTTCGCTATGGATGGAGTCCTTCTAACCGTTAGATTGAGCCCATCGTTTGACACAAGATATAGCTTTGAGTTATATTTCTAATGCCACCGGTTTGACGTCAATCAGCATCCTGTAGCAGAAGTTATGCTCGTTTTACTGAAGAGTGGTAAGTCTGCTTTGCGAGAGGAAGCCGTCGAGAAGAAAAAGGAAATCACTTGATGCAGCACCACTTGTATCGATCGATATGAATCACAGAACGTGGATTGAGTATATTTCAAAACCAACTTAAGCCTAGAAGAAACCGCAATTACCAAGATACCCCTGGACGACCAGAAACCCTATTTATGTGTTTTGTAAGCCATTGTTGACGGCTACGCTTTCTTTTACACCTCTTCTTCATAGTTCTTGGTTAGGAGAGAAGAGAGGAACTCCTTCAGAGTCCTCTTGGAACTCCATTGATTTTTACTCTATTTATATTTATGTTCTTCATCTATTCATCTATGGTTTCTGTGATAACTATCATGCATGAGTAGATCCACCTGCTAGGTTTAGGAATTTCTAGGGTTTTGAATGAACTTTTGAATTATATGATATCTAGGATACTATAGATCTCTCCACCAGGGTAGCTTGTAATACTAGGATCTGGAATAGTTAGAAAAGCATGAAAGTGTGACTAATTGTTTGTTCCTAAAATCATAGGACAATTGAGAGGCACAAGAATACAAATCAATTAACGGAACCCGAGCCCTGCTGGGTTAGATACCTAGGTGCATACTACTGTTGGTCTAGGAATCTAATTGTGAAAATAATCGATCAGATCGATAACGCCTGCCTAAGGAAGCATCGATCGACGCTCATATCATAGCGACGATCGACGCTCATATCATAGTATCGATCGACGCTCATACCCTAGCGTCGATCAACGCTCAACCCGTGTTAGCATGCGAATGCTAAAACACTAAACTTAGTCAATAGATTAGACTCATAGTGAAAGCTGGTTTTCTTTTGCATTAGATGTCCAGTTGTAGAATCAATCCTTATCATTTATAGATTAGAGTTATAATAACCTGAATGAAACCCTAAGTCTAGTAACCATCCTTCCATCAAACAACTCTCTGCCAATCTGAACAATAGTTTGTTCATCTTGTTTACTGCTTATTTACTGCTTTATGATTGTTTACTGTTTTATTATTTACTTGCCTAGGTTATTCTTAACTTTTTAGATCTAATTCGTTCCTTAGCTCCTCGTGGATTCGATCTCTAAGTACTACAGCTGTACTTCTTATTTGAGAGAGTAATTCACTCTCTAGGGTAATTTGAGTGATATCAAATTTGGCGCCATTGCCGAGGAGCTTTGATCGCCATTAGATCTTATTTAGTTAGATTTATTCTAGGTTTTATTATTGTTCAAAAAACTGATAAAAAAATTTCTTATATTTCAGGTACATACATCTAAGTACCAGAAAGCAATGAAGAGAGGATTTCTGAGTCCTTCAAGGAAAGAGCATGATGGTTCATGCACAATCCGAAAGTCTGCGAGGGAAGAATCGATCGACATTCCAAGTCAAAATCTTTCATACATGGAGACATTTCATGAAAGACATACGAGAGACCATGGAACTAATCCTTTGTGATTCAAATGTAAGTTTATCGTTTTGTATAGATTATGATTTAGATATCTTCATTTTGTAAAAGTTTAACCTAAATGATAATATTTTTTATTTTGTTTATATAGGGAATTAAGATCCATGCCTCCTGTAACAAGACATACATTCCTGAATTGGCAAAACATATTCGTGTTGCAGTATGGAGGAACATTGATCGTTTCAGTGTGTCTGCCGCTGGTGGAGCATACAGATCAATTCAGCATAAGTATCGCATAGCTTTTAATGGCACCACAAAAATCACTGATTCTACACACCGTGATGACAACATGTTTCTCGATCTGGTTTATTTCAAAACTATAGAAAGTATAATAGATACAAACTTCCTTATTAGTCAGTTTTCTCCCATTTTTATAAATTATCTCCATTGTTGTGTATCTATCTAACACGAGTATATTTTTATCTAGATGTATTGGACAAGTTCAAGACTTGGGTGATCTGGAAACTATAGGGTGTAATGGTGGGAAACAAAGGAATAATTTGGAGTGTAGTCTCGTGGACATTTCGTAAGTTTTATATATTTAATAAAAAAATAGGCCTATAAACATATTGATTTATAACTTGATATGCAATTCTATTAGTGGTCAGAGATTAGCTTGCTGTCTTTGGGGTAAATTTGCTGAGAATCGTCATACAACTAGCCAAGAAACAGAAGGCATGGTGATATGTCTTGTACAATTTGCTAAGATTGGGAAATATAAAGGTATTATTTGAAAATGAAAACTTTTGTTTCGATTTTGTACTAAATGACCATTGTTTATATAGTTGGAAAGATGTTTGGGAAAATCGCATAAAAAACCTTCAAGTTGGCAACCACTTACACTTTAAACCTTGAGAGTATTTTACAAGCACTTTAAACACTCAAGTTGGAAAATTTAGCATATTAAACCTCCAATCTGGCTTACTTGTACATCAAGTTAAAAATGTGACCGGTACTGTTCAAAAGCGATGACGTGTCGGTGTTTTTTTTTTTTTTGAAAAAAACTATTTTACTAAGAAATAAATATAAAATACAGAAAATATAAAAATTCATTAAAATTCATTAAAAATCAGAAAAAATAAAAAAAAAATCAGAAAAATCCTAAACATTAAAAAATCACAAAATAATTAAAATATTTTATTAATAAAATATCAAAAATAAGAAAAACTTAAAAGAAATTATAAAAAAATCCCAAAATAAGAAAATTCAAAAAATTTTAAATAAAACAAAAATGAAATTTAAATAAAATTAATATAAGAATAATAGATAAAATAAATATAAATTCAAGAATAAATAATTTTATTTGTTTTAGAAAAAAACGAGAAAACACTATATTTTTTAAAAAAAAAAAAAGAATCATTATCTTCAAATGATTCTCGTGAACCAAATCAAAGCAAACAAATTAAAATTCCAAGTCATTTTGTTCTCATTTTGTTGCTTATTAGTCAAGGTTTTCTGGATTTTATAACTAGATTAATATAGGGTATTTTAATAACTGCTAAAAGATTTGGATTTTAACTTGTTTCCTTTGATTTGGTTCACAAGAATCATTTGATGGTATCATATACATTCAATTATACGATGACATATATATAATATATAATAGTGACACGAAAAACAAATAACAATATAATTTTTAAAAAAAACTTATGCAGGTGAAAGTCTAGGTGCTAAAAGACTGAATTTAATTTGTTGCTTTGATTTGGTTCACGAGAATCATTTGAAGATAATAATTCTTTTTTAAAAAAATTATAGTGTTTTCTTGTTTTTTATAAAACAAATAAAATTATTTATTCTTGAATTTATATTTATTTTATCTATTATTCTTATATTAATTTTATTTAAATTTCATTTTTATTTTATTTAAAATTTTTTGAATTTTCTTATTTTGATATTTTTTATAATTTCTTTTAAGTTTTTCTTATTTTTAATATTTTATTAATATAATATTTTAATTATTTTGTGATTTTTTAATGTTTATGATATTTCTGATTTTTTGAATTTTTTATGATTTTTTTTCAATTTTTAATGAATTTTTAATGAATTTTTAATGATTTTTAATGAATTTTTATATTTTCTGTATTTTATATTTGTTTTTTAGTAAAATATTTTTTTTTTTTTAAAAAAAAAAACCGACACGTCATCGCTTTTGAACAGTACCGGTCACATTTTTAACTTGATGTACAAGTAAGCCAGATTGGAGGTTTAATATGCTAAATTTGCCAACTTGAGTGTTTAAAGTGCTTGTAAAATACTCTCAAGGTTTAAAGTGTAAGTGGTTGCCACCTTGAAGGTTTTTTATGCGATTTTCCCAAAGATGTTTCTACTAACTCAATGTTTTTAGCATTCCTTCATTTTTCTGTTTTATGTCAGAAGAAATTACTCAAATGCTTATGATTTATTTTTGGTTATAGGTGAGGTCTGTTGGGGTCAAAATCGGTACGACGGAATTAATAGCCAAAACTCCCGGCGAAAATACAAAAAGAACAGTTTTATAAAGCCCGAGGAATAGTTTTATAAAACTCGAAAAATCGTTTTATAAAACTCGAGAATCGTTTTATAAAACTCGAGAATCGTTTTATAAGACTCGAGAATCGTTTTATAAAACTCGAGAAATCGTTTTATAAAACTCGAGAAATCGTTTTATAAAACTCGAGAAATCGTTTTATAAAACTCGAGAATCGTTTTATAAAACTCGAGATCGTTTTATAAAACTCGAGAATCGTTTTATAAAACTCGAGAAATCGTTTTATAAAACTCGATAAAATCGTTTTATAAAACTCGAGAATCGTTTTATAAAACTCGAGAATCGTTTTATAAAACTCGAGAATCGTTTTATAAAACTCGAGAAATCGTTTTATAAAACTCGAGAAATCGTTTTATAAAACTCGAGAATCTTTTTATAAAACTCGAGAAATCGTCTTATAAAACTCAAAGATCGTTTTATAAAACTCGAAGAAATCATTTTATAAAACTCGAAAGATCGTTTTATTAAACTCGAAGATCGTTTCATAAAACTCGAAAGATCGTTTTATAAAACTCGAAGATTGTTTTATAAAACTCGAAGGTCGTTTTATGAAATCCGAAGATCGTTTTATAAAACTCGAGAATCGTTTTACAAAACCGCAAAAACCCGAAAAAGCCGTAAAACGCGAACTAGTCGCAACTAGTTCGCCCATCGGCGAACTAAGAGACACTCTCTAGTTCGCCCATCGGCGAACTAAGCCGGCCCGGCTTAGTTCGCCGATGGCCGAACTAGGAAGTGATCAACTAGTTCGCCCATCGGCGAACTAAGCGGGCCCGGCTTAGTTTGCCGATGGGCGAACTAGGACATGCCCGACTAGTTCGCCCATCGGCGAACCAAGCCGGACCGGCTTAGTTCGCCGATGGGCGAACTAGAGACGTCCCGGACACTCCGCGTCTCGATTTCCCGCATTCCCGATTCGAAACTTACGTCTTTCAACAAGGTCGCGTTCTAAACCGCGGCCGAAATATCTCTCGTTCCATCTCGATCCGACTTACCGTTCGAGTTTTACGATAAAACGGCAACGGTTAAACGAAACACCGAACATTGCCTAAACTATACGATTTATTCGAGATTTCTCGTTGAAATCATAAAAAACGCGCTTTTAATAAAAAAACGCCGAGTAAGTCGAAAAAACGTGTTTTTAATAAAAAAAGTCGAGTAAATCGTAAAACTTTGCGATTAACTCGAGAAATTTATTAAAAACGACGTCAGATCAGGAAACGATCCCGTAAAAAGTCGGAAAACGGTTTTTATCGCAAAACGGCCCGGAAGGACCTAAAACGCGATAAAAACCCATCTCGCGATTTCAACGGAATCTAACCCGCAGATTTGATAACGTTTTGACGGTTTACTCGCAGAAGGAAAATAAAAG
>CAKOAT010825154.1:82801-93533 GCA_932364175.1 Eruca vesicaria subsp. sativa | reverse complement strand
TAGGGTTTTCGTTCTTAAGCTTTTCGGCTACTCTTTTGTACCAGTTCTACGCAGATTCGGAATAAGAACCTCTTTGCTCTCTATTTCGTTTATTTTCATTCAAATTCAAAGTTATCGTTTTCTTATTTTTCGTTGTGCGGTTCTCGCAGATAGCCGGTTCCTCTGGAAACTTAGGGTTTTCCCGAAGTTTCCTTATTTACGATTTATTTGACAGTGAGTGGATTTCGACACCCACAAGGTCCAAATCTTAAATGCTTATGATGTAAGTCAGATGTTTGTCAATCCTGAAATACCAGAGGCAGATGAATTTAAACAACGGTATTTATCTTCTTTAATAAAAATGTTTTCACTTTGTAATAGTATAGATTAAATTATAAAACTTATTTATAATCGCAGAGGTGATGATGATTCTCAAGCGTTAACCCTGGCTGAATCAAACGAGAACAAGCTTGAGTTGCAGATAAAGCGAGATAAATTGATGAATTATCCTTAAAACAATCTTCAGGAGTTACATGAAACATTTGAGGTATTGCATTTTCAAAAACATCTGAGGTATTGCATCTCTTTGATTGTTTATTTATGGATTTATTTATTTTTTTCAGGAAAAATGTGGGTTGTTGCGACAATCTATGCCATTGATACAGATTGGGGATGGTATTATTTTGGCTGTTTAAGTTGTAACAACATGAAAGTTTATCCACATTCCAGATCCGTTAGAAATTTGAATGGGAGAGAGATTGTTACACACATTTGGTGGTGTGAGACATGCAAATCAAAAGTAACATATGTTACTCCACGGTATTAAAACCTTATCTAATACTCTTTTTTAACATTTTTACATAGTTATATATAATCTAAACTATTTTACGTTTATTATTTTTTTACTACAGATTCAAAATCCATTTATTGGTCAAAGGTGATACTGGCGAATCTCAATTCATGTTATTGTATTTTATTGCTATAGGAGTTATTCTTGAGTTTGGTACTACCCTACTAAACGGTTCTTGAGAAGAAGTTAGTACTTCTCAACATTATCATTTCTATTACATATTGTAACCTAAAAAAATACTATATCAAATATTTGACTTGATAGCTTGAAGACGGTGATCTTTTTCAAGATTAAATTACAAAATTGATTGGACAGACTTTTATGTTTGGAGTCTACACAGAAAGACAATACTTCGGATGGCTGCTATAAAGTTGGAAAAGTCTGGAAAGATCTATGTATGCTTATGACGAGTGAGATATCAGAAACTTTTTCCCATCCAACCCAAACAAGCGAGGTAAATTATTATCTATGTCTTATGATTATTACAAAACATTGAAGTATTTTAATATTTAGCATATGGCCTTAATGTGTAGGATCCAATGTTACTTGAAGGTCAGAGTGATGACATTGTTTCTACTCCTTCTAAGTGAAAAGTAGACGATAAGGAAGCACCCGAGCTTCATTCTACCTCTAAAAAGTCGTACATCAAACCGATTAAAATGGAGAATCCCAAAAAAATGATAACAGTGGATCCGTTGAATGAAGTTCATGTTGTTGTTTTGATTTATGTTTCAGAATCCTCATTTTTTTTCCCTTTATGTTTATTTTTGAAAGTCACTTTATTTCTGTCAATTGTTTTTGGTATTTATTGGATTTTTTTTCACCCAATAATTTTCATTTTTAATAATATTTGCTTTTTTGATGATTTATTAACTCATCTATTTATATGAAACCGATACATAGTTTTGTATAAAACAGATCAATTTAGTATGATATAATAAATGAAAATCTGTTTATACTATATTTGCTGCATATTGAAACAGAAAATGAGATACTTGGAGTAATAAAACCCATTTGATATACTAATCTTGCAATATTTAAATTCTTCAACTTATATACTTGGAGTTACCTATGACTCTCATAAAAAAAAATAGTTTTCGAGTTACCTTTGACTCTCATACACAACTTTTTCTCACATAAAATTAGATAAGGTTGATTTGTCTCATTTTACTCTTATTGTTTAATTTTGAAAAAAAAATATACTCGTAAATATATTATAACTGGTCATACTAGAAAAATATAATCTTTGAGTATAAATGAATACCTATCTATAATGAATTTATAGAACACATTTCCTAAAAATAGGAAAATATTCACTCCTGCAGTTAATGGCGTATATCTATCCAATATTCTAATGTATATTTAAATAACACATTTCCTAAAAATAGAAAAAAATATAATCTTTGAGTATATTGATTAGTTATAACCAATCTTAGACATGATCTCCTATAATATTGAAGAAAATTATAAAAGCTACATTTCGTCCACTATAAATGTCAGAAGATAAAAGTATAAAGGTTTAGGTTTCATCCCATTTTCATGCCTTCATCGATATCCTCATTGCTGCTTCTATGACTAACTAGAACATAAATACCAATGGGAGACCACAGAGTGAAACATCTGATCATAAGAGGAAGAGAAGCTCTTCTTTCTTACAAGACTCCGAGGTTAATAATACTCCTCAAGTTAGGTAGAAGAAATCTGGTGTTTTGCCCTTGAAGAGAGTTTTCCGTACCATTTTGGGTGATGTTACTAATACATTTCAGTCTTCACCAACTACCTCACAACCAGAAGTCTATAATCATCCTTTATCCGGATCACACTCCATCAATGATTCGACTGGTTCTATTTCTTCCCTTATTGTAATGGTTAGACATTTCATTTTCTTATTTCTTACATCTACCTATTTAACCTAATCTTACCAGTCGAGGCTAGAGTAAATACAAAAAGTGATTCTAGATCCAATACATCAGGTAAGGTTTATATCTATATGACTAACAAAATATGTTAAAAAATTTTTTAATGATTTTCTAACAATGTTCTCGAATTATAGGTTTAGCTGATTTATTCTCAAAGTGTGGTAGCTCTGTACTACAATCCAATCTGGTGAGTAAGACAACATCTTCCAATATATATCCGCCCTACTTATCTATTGAAAGCATTCTCGACCTCTGAAAATGCTGTGAATGAAAACGAATTGGAGTTTGGTTTTATAGACATTGAATTATTTGAAGGTAACCTAAATATTTTGAATTTAATTTAAGTCTGTCATAAATCATCTATGCTTTATTTTGATCCGCGCAATATTTTCGTGGAAGACAAAGATGCACAGTTTTATGATATAAGCCTTGAAGAGGAAGATAATGTTTATAATAATAATTTGGACACGGAGACATAATTTGTTCTTGAACAAGATGAGAATGTTCCAACGGTTCCTGGTGATGTTCATGATAATCAAAGAGCTAGGATAAAGAGTATGGTAATTTTGTTCAAGAGTATGTTTGAATAGAAACTGTTAACAAGGTATGGTCCGTATCCAAGCGCACTGGTAATATTTAATGAAACATTTTATTAAAACACAATTTTTATACAGATTCATATATTTTTACATGTTTTTACAGTTTCAAAGCCTAGGAAAAAGAAAGAACCTTCTAAACACAACTTGGGTAATACGTTACATCTGTTTTATATGTTGACCTGTTTTGTTTTGAAAAGTTTAGTGTTTCAAACTTTATATCTGCTTTTTTCTAAAGGTCTAGAGTATGTTGACGAAGGTGATCTAGTTTATAAATGTGAAAACTCTGGTGCAATAATGTGGTATGGCGAACGCCTTGAAAGGAAACGTCAGAGTAGAAAACCAAAAAAAATTTTGTGTTGTGGTCAAGGTCAAGTTCAGTTGCCGTTACCTAAGCCTTCACCAGAGATTATAACGAAATTGCTAAGAGATGACGATGAGATCAGAAGATACTTTCGGGAAAACATCAGGCAATTAAATATGGTTTTCTCATTTACTTCTCTAGGTGGTAAAATTGATCGATCTGCTCTACCAGACCCTGGACCAAAAATGGTTGTTCATCAAGGAGAGAATTATCACTTAATGGGTAATTTAAAACCACCCCTAGGAGGAGAGGAGATCAGAAGTTTTGCCATCTTTATATTGTTGACACTGAAAACGAAGTTCAGAACAGGTCGACTATTGTTGGGTATGTTTAATTACATTGTCTATTTATTTATATATTAACCCTTTTGTTCTCCAGCAAAACATCTCTGTAACTCTATTTTATAATATTTTTCTACCAGAATATATAAAACAAAGCGTGAGAAGTCTAAAAAAGAGAGATTGAGGAATCAGGTTATTGAAAGAATAGTGAAAATGCTTGACAAAGTGAATCCATATGTGAATCAGTTTAGATCTGCCAGAGAAAGGTTTAAAACTTATCCTGAAGAAACAGTTCATATGAGGATTATTAGTAATAGGGAGAAAGATGGAGAAAACATATAATACTCCTACTGCATCAGAGGTTGCCGCACTTATCCCAGGAGATTTCAATTTGGACATGTATACAAGAGATATTGTTCTGGAAGAGAAGCAAACAAGATGGCTTAAAAAGATCAGTGGGATACATCCATCTTATTTGGCATTTCAATACCCTCTTATTTTTACATACGGTGAAGATGGATTCAGACTCGGTATTAATAAAAGAACAATTGATGCTACTTCAAAGCATAAGAGGCATAATATCAGTATGAGGCAATGGTACGCTTTTCAGCTTCATGAAAGGGAGGGAGAGAGTTATATTCTTCTTCATTCTAAGAGGTTGTTACAGCAATTCTTGGTTGATTCTTACACAACCATAGAGTCTAACAGACTGCGTTCTGCGAATGGAATCATAAGAGTCTAAGGTCATATTCTTTTGACTCTATTCAACAAGCTGAGAATGATGGGAAAATTGATATGTACGACCAGGGAAGTCGTTTTCTATTGCCAGATTCATTTACTGCAGGACCAAGATACATGAAGAATATGTATTTGGATACCATGGCGATTTGCAAACATTTTGGGTTTCCTGATCTAACATCTACTTGCAATCCTAAGTGACCTGAAATTACCAGGTATTTATAGGCACGTAAACTAGCCACAGACGACAGGCCTGATATACTTTGTTGACTGTTCAAAATAAAACTTGAATCCCTGATGACTGATTTAACAAATAAAGAGCTCTTGGGAAAAACAACGGCATGTGAGTATTTTTTACACTTGATCATTTCTTCTTGCTAATTTTCCAAGTTATTATTTTAATTTTCATGTTTTTTTCTAATATAGCTATGTATACCATTGAATTCCGAAAACGTGGTCTCCCTCATGATCACATTCTTCTTTTTATGGCACCTGGCTCTAAATTTCCTAAAACTGAAGATATAGACAATACCATTTCAGCTGAAACTCTTGATAAAGAGAAGGAACCTGACCTATTCAAAGTGGTTAAAGATATGATGATTCATGGTCCTTGTGGAGCTGTCAACATAAATTCGCCTTGCATGGAGAATGGTAAATGTTCTAAGCTCTATCCTAAAGTTTTTGCTGAGAAGACCATGGTTAACAGTGAAGGATTTTCTGTATACCGAAGAAGAGAACAGTCTAATCATTTCGTTGAGAAAAATGGCTTCAAATGTGACAATCGATATATCATTCCTTAAAACAAGAAACTCTCACTTTGGTATAGAGCTCACATTAATGTTGAATGGTGTAACTAGATTGGCTCTGTTAAGTACTTATTTAAGTATATTAATAAAGGACAGGATCGGTGTATTGTAAATGTTGAAAGTAGAGAGAAGATTACCAAAAAAAAGGAAAATCTGTTGAGATTGTCTCTACTGATCATGCTTCAACTGAGGAGAAGAAAAACGAAATCAAAGACTTCTTCAACTGCATATATTTTTTCTAATACTTATAAGAGTATATTAATGTATATGAATTATTACGTATACATAGTTATTTAAGATGATGCATTTGTTTTAAATCCAGATATGTGTCAGCATCTGAAGGTGCGTAGAGAACTTTTAAGTTCTCAATACACAATCGTTCCGTAGCAGTTGAGAGGTTCAGTTTCATCTACCTGGAAAATAGATTATTTTTTTCAAAGATGATGACACATATGAAGAGATTACAAACCACGTTCTGACTGAAGATACCATTTTTTAGGCTGGTTTGAATTAAACAAGGTTAACGCTTTTCCTCGGACACTCACTCTAGCTGAAATTCCAACTTGATTTATCGGGAATAAAAAAAGAACGCAAGTTTACTAATAGAAAAATAGTATTCAGTATTGGTAGAATCAACTACGCCCCAAGAAAGATTGAACAAGCCTTTTATATGGGTGTCTTGCTGAATATTGTAAGAGGTTGCACATGTTATAAGGATATTAAAACGTTCAACAACGTTGAGTATTCGTCCTATAAAGATACATGCTTTGCTCGGGGTTTATTAGAAGACGATCAGGAATACATTGATGATATTGTGAGGACAGGTTTTCAGGTTCAGCGTCCTATATGCGTCAATATTTTGTGATCATGCTCATGTCCGATAGTCTTTCGAAGCCAGAAGTTGTTTGGGAAAACATTTGGGAATTATTATCTGAAGATAGTGAGTATCGTCGAAGAAATCTATTAAATAGACCAGGTATGTTTACTCTCCAATAATACACTCTAATAATTTTTAGGATACTTAATATTAATCCGAGGCATGAAATTTTTGTAGATTTATATTTGAGTGAAGAGGAGATAAAACAGCTAACTCTTCACGAGATTGAGAAATTCTTGAAGAGGAACGGTACTTCTTTAGAGGCATGGGATTCTATGCCAAAACCAATAGCTGATTGTGCACTTCAGGAGAATGTTTTGATAATGGACGAGTTTGGATATGACAAAGAGCAGTTAAAATCTGATCACGATCTTGATTTTGAAAAAATGATGGACGAGCAGAGAAAGATATATGATGAGGTTCTTAGTGATGTCTTAGAAAAGAGAGGAGGTGTATTTTTTGTCTATGGGTTTGGTGGAACCGGGAAACATTTTTGTGGAGATTGTTGTCTGGTGCGATTAGATACCAAGGAGAAATCTGTTTGAATGTTGCATCAAGTGGGATAGCTTCTTCGCTACTACCGGGGGAAGGACAGCACATTCTTAATTTGGGATACCTATTAATCCAGATGAGTTTTCTACTTGCACACTAACTCAGGGATCTGACCAAGCGAATTTGATTAAAGCAGCTTCTCTGATTATTTGGGACGAAACGCTGATGATGAGCAAGCATTGTTTAGAATCATTGGATAGGAGTATGGCTGACATTATTGGGAATAATGACAATTTACCTTTTGGTGGCAAAGTTGATGTATTATGAGGAGATTTTAGACAGGTTTTGCATGTAATTCATGGAGCTGGGAAGAGCTGAAATTGTTTTGGCATCTTTAAATTCCACTTATCTTTAAAAGCATGTCAAAGTGTTGAAGCTAACAAAAAATATGAGGTTGATGTCTGATGTCACTCAAATGTTTAACCCTAAGGAGTGATTTACTCTCTCAAATAAGAGGTTCAGTCGTAGTACTTAGGGATCGAATCCACAAGGAACTAGAGTCACAAAAGATATAATCCTAAGTGATTAAGCTAGGTTGAAAAGGTTTTAAAACAATAAATAAAAATAGGTAGCAATGGTAAGTTGCTAAGGAAAATAGGTTTTGAGTTTGAAAACAATGAAAGAAAGTAGTTAGATTCAAGGTTACTATTCAGAAAATTAGGAATATAAATCTATGGATGTCTTAACGAATTGCTTGCAAATATATGAGAACTTCAATCCTTAGATGAATCTATAGCTGTCGCTATTAGACTCATCCATTGATCTGATTGCCGACAGTATCGATCGATGTTGCTATCGCAGTGTCGATCGATATATATGTTGTCGTCGATCGATGACTCTAGAGGAGTATCGATCGATATATATAGTATCAGATCGGATTAAAACTGTGTTCACCCGAGAATTTCTATCAGACCGGCTTTCGCATCGTGCCTAATAGAGTCTGGGCTTAGCCAAATGATTTCAGGAAAATGACTATTAGATTAGTCACTCCATAATCATAACTCTAGGTAGCAAATCTAGAGTAAGCATTAGGGTTCATTTTGATAATGAATATAACAACTCAACAATCCATAGTTGGGGCTAATCCCTCATAACTATTTGAACCCCAAATCTAACAAATGAGTCTACTCAGACATAGCCAAGAGATTCATAGCAAAAGAATAAGATGAAAAGAAAATACTTTTATTGCTTAAGTAAAAATAGAATACAAAATTTTCTTAATAGATCTAATTGCTTGCTTTCTAGGGCTCATAGGCATACTATAAATATGGAGTACAATTAGGTTAAAAACTCGTCAGGGGCAGTCTTGTAATTTGGTGAGAACTTGGGCTTCAAGTCGGCCAAGTAAATCTTGCTCATCACACTCTGTATCGATCGATGGTACATTGCGTACATCGATCGATGGAGTATCTCGACTTCAACTTCTACGGAATCGTCATCGATCGATTACACAAGGTGTGTATCGATCGATATGTGTCTCTCAGCATTGGATCTTCATAGTCATCTTGTAAAACTCTCCTTTAAGCTCCATAAGGCACCTAAATCACCACTTTACCACAAAATGCTCCTGAACCTGAAAACATACCTAATAGACTCCAAAACATAGATAGTTATAATAAAAACATATCAATACCATGACCAAAAACGGGTCAAAATCATGGTATATCAACTCCCCCAGACATAACCTTTTGCTTGTCCTCAAGCAAACTTTAAGTTAGTCTTTGAAAGAAGTTTAAAAACAGCAGGGACTCAATCAAAATCTCAACTTCAAAATCATCACCTCTTACTTTGTTGCAAACCACATCTCATATCTATCAACTACAGAAGTACATTATAGCATATCCTAGCTTAGCAACCAAATACATCTAGCCAATCAACTTAAACATTCCTTGTCTGTCTATCCCCTCTACTGATTTCATTTATGCATAAAATAAAGGTGTAGGCTTTACCTTGGGGGTATTGATCAAAGAACACTTGGATTCAACTCAAACAAGTTTCAGGCATTCTCATCCTGGTTGCCTTTCTTTCTTTATCCCCCTTCTCTGAATCCCAACTCTTTCTTTCTTTCTTTTTTTATATTAATCCCAATGAACAGTTAATGTTCATCTTATTGATCTTTCTTGACAAAGTGTAAGCGAATAGTGGGGTCATAGGTAATGTACCTCTCCCTCGCTTTGATCATTCCTTTGATTTAGAATAGTGGGGTCATAGGTAATGTACCTCTCCCTCTGCCTCTCAGGAAATCACATCAGTCTTTTATTCTCTGGGGATGCCGAAGGAAAGAAAGAAGGAAACCAAAATTTTTGAGACTTTTACCTTCCAAACTTGCAGGAGGATTCCGATCCCTTGTATACCAAACGTCAAGACAAGCAATAGATGTCAGGTTAGATTGGAAATCAGCTTTGGTTCTTTCAGACAATCATAAAAGTGTTGACATAGGTGATCGGTGATCCACTTTAGCATCTATAGTACTTTCTGCAATCAACAAATCTAAGAATGGTGCTAAAGAGTGGTAAGATAAAAAGTAAGACTTTGAAAATTTTTCCCTTTCTTGACTCAATAAAACCAATTTTTGAAAACTTTTATAAATATGATCAAAAAGAGGTAAAGTAGCATCAGTAATCAACTCCCCCCCCAGACTTAAATCATACAGTGTCCTCAGTGTATAATCAGTCAGAGTAAGAGCATAGGAAAAATTAAATGTGTAACTGATATCATAAGGGTGAACGATATACCTGACCGATATGGATATCGATCGATGGTGAGTCGCCATCGTCGATCGATGCGTGTAGGTCTGTGTCGAGCGATATCGACTGGTCGTATCGGTCGATAGGTATGGATCGTGTATCTATCTTCCTAAAAACAAATAAAAACGAAACTAATAAGTAAAAATAAAATAAAATAAATAAGTAAACTACCTAACAGTGGGTTGCCTCCCACTCAGCGCTTGGTTAAAGTCAGTTAGCTTGACTATGGAATTATGGTAGCTAGTGAGGTGGGTTGCAGGTACTTGTTGGGAAACAAGTGTCCTCCTTGTCTTGTGTTTCTTCAAACCATGATGTTAGAAAGCTTCTTGTGGCTTTCTCACTTCTGGTCATACTAGTCTTCAAACCATAAATGTCACATTGGATCCTTCCCAACAATTCTTCTAAGCTGGCAAGGCTGTACTGATGGTTTCCAAGCATGCTGTAGATGTGTTATGTAGTACGCTGCATGGTATCGTGGTGTGTTGGATCCTCGGTTGTGGGTGTCGATTTCCACCTACTGTCAAATAATCGTAAAAAAGGAAACTTCGGGAAAACCCTAAGTTTCCAGAGAAACCGACTATCTGCAGAACCGCACAACGAATATTAAGAAAAATGATGAACTTTAGAATTAAAACGAAAATAAACAAAATTGAAAGCAAGAAGTTTTTTATTCCGAATCTGCGTAGAACTGGTACAAAAGAGAAGCCTTAAGCTGTGTAAGCCGTCGGCGAAATCCTTAGAATCTAAGAACGAAAACCCTAATTGAGACGCAGCTCGCTAACATTTGGTGGTGAGAGTTCTGAATTTCGTGTGTGTTGCTTCTTCCCTAGACCTCCTATTTATATACTCCTCGTCTTGGCTATCCGATCTTTCCATTTCGCCCAGATTTGACTAAATCGGGAATTTTCCATTCTTCTCGATCCTTCCTTTTCTTCCGCGGAAATCTTCTATTTCTCTTCAAACCTTCCTTTTATCTTTAAACTTGACTTTTATTTTCCTTCTGCGAGTAAACCGTCAAAACGT